>CAJDSM010014954.1:0-22720 GCA_903981925.1 Ostrea lurida
AATTGTAATCTGAGTAGGTTACCCCCTGAACAATTCCCCCAGGTAGGTCATCCTTGATTGTCAAAAACTCCCCTTCACTATAAAATGGGTGGTAACATCTGAAAGATGGATAAAACCCTGATATACATTGTACATGTCTTTTTCGTAAAGCATCCTGTGTGAGGAACGTCAGATATGGCTAATGACAGATATAGTGTCTAGTTTTGTCTGCATTCAGAGCGTGCTTTAGTGTTTATGGTATATGCCTTGACTGCTTAACGTATTGTTGAAAGAAACCCCAGAAAGTTTAAGATTGACCAAGATGAGCTGCAGGAGAGACGAGCGTTCATTGACCGAAGTAAAGCCATTGTGAAGGTGAGCAGAGCGTTTCAGCTTATTTATATCCGCCTCATTATACTAGCATTCTTATACAGCGTATGACACATGTAACAAAGCAAAAAAAAATGGAAACCAACAAATTAGAGTTAAAATGAGAGAAGATTTTCACGAGTGGAGTGGACATCACATGGTTTTCAGTATAGTCTGAACTTGGAGAAATGAATAGATCACCAACAGTTCATAAGAATGTGCATTGTATATTACACAATTACCATGAAAAGGAATGATATAGCCAGCATATTTCTTTTGATTTTCAGTTAATTGGTATAAGATCGTGTAATTCAGATAAGATCTCAGAATAATGAAGAAAGAGCAAAATATGATGATTTACATATTGAAAAGTTCATAATAATTGTGAAATATGATCTTGAGTAATAATTAAAAAAATATATGCACCCTGGATCTTTATTTCAAATAAAATGTATTGCAATAAAAATGACAAACATTATTAAGTCTGTTTGATATGGTAAAACTTTTATTATCTTTAGAGAATGAAAGATGATTTAGCCAGTCCACAGGCGAAAGGAACAGATGATGGAAATGTACGGCAGGTAACCCAACACCTGAAAATTTATGTTGCATCATATAACTGTAAAACAAGAATATTTAACGCACTATTTATTTTATTTTAGTGCCTTTAGTGCAGACATACGATTGTGCTAATTTAAGTTGTGCGCTAAAAAATTTACATTGACATTAAATTATCAACCAGGTGGTGTCGTTGTGCTAAAATAAGTTTGCGCCAAAAGTTTTTCATTGCTGACTGCACTAAAATATGTTTGCGCCAAATATTGTCGTTTTACCTTGTGTTTTCATCTTCAAGTCGTACAATGACAGACTGGTTCTGTTTTATGTAAATCTGAAACTCACGTGATTTTAAAGCTTTCTTTAGACTAAGAAGAGCACATTGATGAGCACATTGATTTTTTGTAGGCTCTTCTAAATGGGCAGAGTAAACAGTACGACAAATACACACGGCTGGACCAGGAAATGGAACGATCCAACCAAAGATACGTGGATGACACCCAGCAGCAGCAGCATGTATACACCATTCTTATATTTGTCATATACAGGCAATTGTGCCTCGCATGAATTTCACGTGAAAATTTTAACGTGAATTTCATTTGAAAAGAGCATCAAATGTGAAATCACATGAAAAAATTTCCTGTGAAGTTCACGTTTAATTTCATGTAAATTAATTAAAACACTTTTCAAGGGAAATTCACATGAATTTCATGTGAAAGGTTCACGTGAACAGTAATTCACATGAAATTCACATGAGAGTAATTCACATGAGGCACAATTGCCTGTGTACATATATATCTATGCACTAAAATACTATTGTATAAAACATACATATATACTTAATATTTTCATCATTAAAATTGAAAAACAAAATTTGATGGAAATTTTGTGAATCAGTCTCATTTATGATTTCCCTTTCATTGCTTATAATATAATATTTTAGATTATGATAAAATATAGGATAGAACTTCTTTGAAGAATTTATCGATGTGTAAAACTCGGACATTTACTCACAAACGAATAAAGTGCAAAGCACTTTTATGTTAAGTTTGTGAGTAAAATGTCCAGAGTTTACAATTGATAAATTCTTCAAAGAATGTTTAATTCTTATAATTCAATTTTGTCACTGTAATGAACAATTTTAAAAAATTTGAATAGTTCCGTGCGTTACGTTGTTTGTTTTCATGCGCGTATGTGTGACGTCACGTTTCGGATTTATGATGGTGTAAATTCTCGTTTCGATTTAATTTTATCCAATCAAAACCATCGTAATAAGGACATTGGAATATTTAATGATAAATTGATTTCTGTAGAGTATAATAAAAACACAGATGAACCGTTAGACATGATCGCGTCCAGCGTTTGGTGTGTTGAAGAACATGAGTCACCAGATCGGCAATGAGCTAGAGGAACAAAATCGTTAAGTGTACTTTTTTTTTTTTTAAAATACCATTTATGAAACTGGGTTTCCACTTAACATTGTGAGAAATTTCTTTTTATATTAAGCAGAATCATGAGACCAGATACAGTATGAATTTAGAAATAACCAGATTGTATGTGTGTACTTGTGTTACTGCTTCAGTCTGTGTCAATGAAATAGCAATACATGTATAATGAAAACTATTCCAGTATATTGATAAAAGATAAGCATAACATATAAGTTACAATACACCATTAAAAGTTAGAGTACGCTGTGCTAAGTCTTACACGTAACCCCCAAAAAACCCAAAAAAGTATCCGTAGTCTAACCTCCAAGGGCAGATATAAAAAAAAACTGCTGCAATTTGACCAATTTTAAAATTATTATTTCTGCACTGCACATCTGTAAGAAAACTAAATGTTTTCCTTCCCAAATTGTAAATTTCATTTATCCCTGCGGTAAATGTTCTGAATTAGGTGTGGGCCAGAACTTGTCTTATGTATTAGTGTTTATGTGAAAACATCTAAAATACAATTAATTTTAAATTGAAACTAAATGGGATTTCAGAGGAGCAAGTAGCCTTTTACCAAAATTGTAAGTTTTTCATTGAGCCCAGGGCAGGGGTTTTGGTACATGTACCTTGATGGTCAAAGTGATGAAAGGTCTTTATCATCTTGAAAAATCTTTTACTGATACGTATAAGTAGAATTTTAGCAAGACGCAAAGTTAGCGTTTTCTCCATAAAAAGTAGGTATCTTATTTTAGCGGTAAATATAATTTACGATATTTAACAATCTATTACGTCGAAAAGCTCTACGATATTTGGAATGATTGTTACGATATCTATTTTAGCGATCAAAAAGCCCTCGCTAATAATGCCAAAATTAAATCCTCCCTAAAATTCCTTGCTTATACGGTATTTGTTCTTCAAACCTGTTAGCTGTGAAGAAAGATTTGTTTTATTAAAATTTCAACTAGAAAAATGTCTAAACAACTGCTATTTAGAGCATATTTTCTTATTTAGTGTCCAAAAAAAGATATTTTATTTGAAATCATATTTCTTTTTCATAATGTTTTTAAAAAAAAAGGGTAATACCGGTAAACAGACAAATTTTTTAAACAAGTTAATTGCCCCCCACAATCCCCCCCCCCCCCCCGCCAAAAAAAAAATCTTCCGCATGTGTAACAATCAAAATGCTGTATTTTAAACAAAGTCTGCAGTAGCCTTTATAAACATTTTTGTATATTCTAAAATTTACGTTGGAAAATCCTCTCTTTTAGCATATTAGATGAATTTGGTCATGAAATGGACAACACAGAGTCTAGAATGGATGTCACAATGAAGAAAATGGCCAAAGTAATGCACATGTCCAATGGTAGGTTTTCTAGGCTTCAGTGTATGATTGTCAAACAAACAATTGGTGATGGGCTGATATAAAATTTAATATGAGGATTTGCAATTATCAGTAAAACTTCATATTTTATAAAGATATGTGCTATAAATTTTACGAATTTTTTTTTTTTAATTTACAGACAGAAGACAGTGGTGTGCCATTGGGGTTTTACTAGTCATCATGTTGATCATTATTATACTATTTATCCTTTTATGATATATACAGATTATATCTGTATGGTTTAACAGACACACCATATATCGGGTAATTTTGGCATGCTGGAAATGTGTGCTATTTTGGTGGATGATGAATATTCGCCAAAAATGAGCATGCCAAAATCTCTCTTCATATAGATGGTACACTCATTGAATAAGAATGTGCCAAAGAGGCAAGCGCTAATATTTCAAACTACAATTTTTGGAAATATCTGCTAAATATTTCCAATGCCAGACTGACCCAATATATGGCACTTTAATACATGAAATGGTAATGATTATGATTTCCCACCACATTGTTCGTCAGGGAACACACTGCCAGTAATGTGATGTTGATATCAACGTTGTAATATTGTTGGCAGACAGTTCTAAATAGCCAACCCTTCCAATCGCAAGTGTAAATATTTTCCTACATTTTCTCAAATTTTATTTGATGTTTGATATGCTTAAAAAGTCGTGAAAGGATGTAATATATATTTAATAACAATGTATTTTATTTTAATTATGTAAAAAAAAAAAATTCAAAATCTGGTCATATTTTTATTAAAAGTTTTGACATGGAAGTTTATCCCCCCCCCCCTTCTTGTATCAGATTTGTAGTTTCCAAGTGCAGTATTATAGATGATGTAAATTTTAGTCTGCCTTGTATGATGCTGTTATGTAATATATTTTTGACACTTGGTATAATGATAATAATTATGCAGTATTTCTATCCCCCATCAACTAGTTGCAGAGAGGATATAGTATTATACTGCCTTGTGGCTGTTTATCTATGTGTGTGTGTGTTACCGGAACCTTGTGAACAAGATAGGAGCAAGGGCATTCATCAGAGGATCATTAAACCTCCCACAAATGTGACCCATGGAGAGAGGATGGAACCCTATTGACTTTCAAGGTCAAAGGTTAATGTTGCCACTGACTATTGCCTAAAAGTCTTGTGACACAGCATTCATCATAGGATTATCAAACCTTCCACAAATGTTTCAGGGTCAAAGGTCAAGGTCACCATTGACTATTACCAAAAAATCTTGTGTTGGGGGGGGGGGGATGCTACACTTGCAAAGCCTAGTTGTTTAATGTCCTTTCAAAAAAATCACATAAAGAACTGCACTCAAAATGAAATTAAGCCAATGAAATTATACACTTATCAAAGAAACATACAACCGATGTAAAAATCCATGTTAAAAGCTTTTAAAACTTATGGCATTTACAAATTTTACGTAAAAGCGTTTTTGAATAACTCAAGATGGTCTTCAGTTATCTCTTGACAGATTCAGGGCTGTCTCATTTTTCAGGGTATTGAGGTTTTTTTGTTATTATCAATAAAAGAATGAAATGGATTATTTCTAAATGTATTTTTCAAAATCACTGGTACAAGCATATGAATGTATTGTGTAATTTGTGTGTTTGTTTTTCTCTGTATTGGTTAAATACAACAAGCTAAGTATGCCAGTAATTGTGTATGTGACAAAGAGTGTTTGTTCTCTGTGATAAAATACATTAGTGTCTATGATATATAAATTATAAAATGAAGCTCCCAAAATATTCATCTCCTTATGGGTATTGCTTTGTTTGCTTTTTTTTTTCCCTAGAAAAAGAGCTATTAGTTCTTAGTATACATTTGGACCAGTTGGTTTTTTTTTTTTTTATGTTGATGCTCTTTCTTTTCTTATCATAACCATTTTACAAGAGTTATTTTCTTTTTCATGATATTGTATCAGGTAGTCATGAATTTGCATCGATCATTCAACAGGAATTGTTTGGTTAACTGAGAAAGGATTTTTTGGGAGTACAATTTTCTCGTTTCTCACGCTCTGCAATAAAAAGGTTTCAGTACATTCCTAGAACTGTGATTTTTTTAAAGAATCAAATAGGCAGGAATAAATTGTCTATGAGTGAGAGATTTTTTTGGGGGGGAGGGGAGGGGCATGTCATGTTCTTAAAAGAACAACATTTAGCTTAAGGTAGCCCACTACACTAAAGCTTGTACTCTTTATAACACAACGTCACAAGATGGTGATTTAAATAGTTTATGAAATAGCTTGTCTCGATCATTTTGATTGTATAACTTCATAGCTCAGTGGGTAAAGCACCGGATTAGCAAACCACAGGTCCCGAGTTCGAATCCGCCAGGGACTTTTGTTCGTATTTACTGGGAGAAATTTTTTGAAAATCATGTTTTTTGTATTCAAATTTCATATTTTCCTCCTTTAAACTTTTTGACATGTATAATTACTATATATCATCATATCTTTCATAATTAAATCATATTGTACTGTTTTGAGAAACTTTTCCCGGATGTAGTGGGCCACCTTAACACAATTTCCATTTGTTGATCTAAATTAAAGTGTTATATTTATATATTTATGTGTTCATGACCTGAAATATACCATTTTATCTGCAATTGGGTGAAAACAGGAAATACCCCGGTATGTGTTATTATCAAGGGAAGTAACAGCTGTACGAGAATCAATATAGTTTAGCCCACTCATGCTGCTTGACATTGTAGGAAGTTTTTATACTGCTTTGCTTTTTTTTCATAGAGCTTCATTCTGCCTCTAATCGATTTTTTAAATTATATTTCACTGTACATTTTCACAAATCCTCTACCTTCTTTGATGTATTTTTTTTTAATTTCATGATTGGTTTGGAAATTAAAAAAATGTGCAATTAAATAGTATTACGAATTTTTGTCTTCTAGTTCAATTATCTTTGTTAGTGTATGCTTCTGTGATTAGACTTGTCAGCATGAAAGTTACACTTTGGACTCGTTGTGCGACTCTTGAATGTTATTTATATGTTGTTACTTCAATATTTAAAAAGTTTAAAATCCTCTTTTGAGAATCTTATACACTGCATTTGATGCGAGCATTTTGTAGAATAAAAATTAAACAGTGCTAGTTGTGTTTGTGTCCAATTGTCTTCTTCCATTCTTTCTGCCAAAACCATCGGGCATTTCAGACATCATGAAGCATATAACTTTCGTGAAGCAGAGAGTTCAATTATTCTTTTTTTAATGACCAGCTATGAATATGGCTAGGGCATACACTAACTGTTTATTATTGATGATATATTGACCTTGTACCTTTGGAGAGGGCTTATATAGGCTCAGCCTGCTGCCGGATCCATTTATGTTATACATAATAGAATATGATTAATCGGGGCACACAGTGTTTGCCATGTCCAGCCATTTGTTACACTGCGAACAGTTTCAAAGACACTATTCTAGACATTTTTGATAAACCTTATATACTTTCAAACAACGGTACCCTGCATTCAGTGCATCCCATACACTACCTTTTTCTTCCCCGCACACATCGACAAGAGAATTTTCATTTGCGTAATGATGTCAACTTTCATCCCCCCTTTACCGAAAATTCGTTTACGGGAAGAATTTTTTTTATTAAGTATGTTTGCCCGTAGAATCTGCCATTGGTAAAATGCTGTCTGACGTGTTAAGCCGTTCTTTATACCTTGATTTTGACTAAGGATTATTTCGTCTACCTGATTAAGACAATGGGCTCACGGTGGGTGCCTGTTCACGGGTTGCTTACTCCTCCTGGGCACCTTATCCCACCNCTGTTGACGGGTTGCTTACTCATCCTGGGCACCTTATCCCACCTCTATTGTGTCCAGGGGTCCGTGTTTGCCAAACTCTTGTTTTGTGTTCTGTTCAAGATGAGCGAGATTGATAACCGTTCGTTAGCTTTCCTTAGGCTTAAAATGTAATGTTTTCCAACATTACTATCTTTGAGGTTGAAGTAAAATATCCATAATAGGCTTAATGTACAAGGCAACACAAGCGTACACCATCCCCTCGCAACACAATTCTTTTCAATGTAAACAAGGCTCATGCCATGTTTTTTTGTTTTCATAGATATCAATTTGCTTAACAGAAAATATGTTCAAAACAGAAGTGGACGTGGAAAGCACTCGAAACTGTAGGATTGTGCTCAGAATGAACTTGCAATTCGGCAAATCTGCTTTAAATGAAACGTTTTCTAGCATATTTAAAAATATGTAAACAAAGACATGGCACGAGCCTTGTGTGCATAACAAAGAATTGTAAGTGATGTATTTCACTTGTAACTCAAAAACTTACCTAAGATTTTTGCCGAACATTACAAATGGAAACGTATTTAATTTTAGCTTAAAACATGTCTACGCCCCTTTTAGGACTCTTTGACATTTTGTAAATGACAGGACTTTAACCTTCACGTGTATTCTTTTTGACAAGCCCTTGGACTTTGACGTACTTTTTAAAAAACTTTAACATTGGTCATGAATAACTTTTGAATGGTATGTATATGCCCGTGGGGATCCGGGTTAGAATAGGTCCTTAGCATCCCCTGCGCGTCGTAAGGGGCGACAGAATGGGGCGGTCATTCGGATGAGACCGCAAAAAACCGAGGCCGCGTGTTGACCACAGCCATCTTCGCTAGCCAAAGGTTTACGATCCGCTCCGCTTCTCTACAACAGAAGCGCTTGGCTAGCGAATATGTGTCACAGCAGGTGTGGCACGATAAAGCTCCCTCCCTGCTCAAAGGCCCTCAGTGCCGAGCATAGACCTAAATTTTGCAGCCCTTCATCGGTATTGGTAACGTCTCCATATGAGTGAAATAATTCTCGGTGGGACGTAAAATCAATTGAATGGTATGTGATAGGGCATTCATATTCTTATGACAAACTCTCTCCATTGGCATGTGGAATCCCCCTAACCTTCAACCTCGAACTACTTTGCAAAAACTTTAACATTAGCCTTTACTTTTAAATGACTTTCATATTTCATGTGTGTATATAATTACTTATCCCTTCCCCAGCATCCCCTTGCGTGTCGTAAGAGGCGACTAAATGGGGCGGTCATTCGGATGAGACCTGAGGCCCGTTCATCAGAGCGAGCGCTCGCTAGTGCTCGCGAGCGCGATAGTGTTCGCCTGAGTGCTCGCGATCGCTCGCGTACCTGCTCCAAAGGTAGTTCGCCTACCGATCCAATATGGCGTCGAATGTGTTGATCTTTATTTTTGACGAATGCTGCCGAGTAATAGCTTTTGTATAATTTTGAATAGGCTTGAAGTTTATCTGCGTTCTACAGCTAACGAAAAAAGACAATTGCATCGGAAAAGATAGTTTGTCTCGGAGAAATGACAAATTTGACCACTTCTTGTCTCTATGTAACATTTCTAGNGAAAACAATGGCATTGGAAACAATAGTTTGTCTCTATGTAACATTTCTAGAATCCATTGTAACAAATAAGTGGTTTTTCTGTCAAATCTCTTTATCGTCAATAAGAATGGCTCATCGCGGAAAAGCGATCCAGCTTTGATCTTGCATAATTGTATAACTCTCAATTATGACCAACCCCAAGTATAATCAACTGCTTTGCAAATCAATATTTTATACTTTGTAACAAAGTAACCAAACATGCTGTGATCCTTTCAAATTTTCGGCTTCTGTCTCAAATTGAAGAAAATATATATCCACTGATTGTTCTTCACATTTCTGGAACTAAACTTACATTCTCTTACACAGAGTTGTCGGTCCNCGCTTCTGTCTCAAATTAATTGAAGAAAATATATATCCACTGATTCTGGAACTAATCTTACTTTAGATTTCTTCCTCTCTCCGCTCTCTCATTCTCTCTTTCTTACTCATTTCTTTTACTGATCTTTCACTTTCCAATACCGTTTTTGTTTTCTCAATTTGCATTATCTCCATTTCTTTTTCCTAAAGTTAAGTTTTCTAATTCTTTTTAAAATTCTGTCCATTTGACTGGTTCAATTATTTCTCCTGCTTCAAAAATACTATCCTGTACAAGTTTTTCGGCTAATCGCTTTTGATGGAAGCTTCCATCTCTAACATAAATTATATAGCTAAACTAATCATAGTATAATTTTTCACTTTATTAAAACCCCCAAAAGTTTGACAAAGCAGGAAAATATGAAGCTAACATGTTTTAACAGTCACGTTTAAAGGCAGCATTTCGCAAATTCTATGGTCGTTATAAGGATTCAGTCTGCCAGTATAACCTGCCATTGGGTGAAATGTTGTCTGGTGTGTTTCATAGCAATTTGTACTAAAGTCGTTTTTCATACACTGATTTGACTACGGATTACTCCACTTACCTGATCAAGACTGGGCTCACGGCGGGTGTGACCGGTCAACATGGGGTGCTTACTCCTCCTAGGCACCTGATCCCACCTCTGGTGTGTCCAGGGCTCCGTGTTTCCCCAACTCTTGTTTTTGTATTCTATTGGGGACTTACGAGATTGATCACTGTTCGTTATCTTTGTCTTTACATGTTGAATTTCCTGGCTATAAAATTAATCAAATCTTCAAAATGGTGATAAGTCTTCATCATGAACGAGTCACCAAACCTGATATTGGCAAATAAAATTTACAAAATATAAATGACACAGATACCAATTACAAAGACAGTCCATACATTTAAAACAATTTATTTACAATTATAAAAACAGCATGTTACACTTACAATAGGTGTACAATGTCAGTGTCCGATGCTAGTTAAATGCTGGTCTGAATTATCACTCGACATATACTGTCACAAATCAGCTGTTAATTCCAATACGTCTGCACACCGAGTGTTTAATGAATTCAAACGAATGTCTAGTATTACATTTACACGAACAACGAAGTTTCCAGAGCTTTCATGAAAGTAAAACGGTTATATAACCATCACATCAAACAATGTTACGTCAGCAAACATCGAACATCTATATAAACTTATTTCAGTTACAGGTGTCAATCAAGTACAATAGATGTATTACACTACACGACCAACAGAAGGAAAGACAATAAGATATATTTTACTACATAAATGTAATTGTTTACAAATTTGAATCCGGCTCTAGAGTCTGAACCCATATCTACCAGAGTTATGATTTTCACAACCAGTGTAGAAGGCACCGTATTCTTCATGGCCATGATATATATTTTTATTGACGCTCACTAGGGGGGATTTACAAGAATTGATTTTGATACGAACCATGCATATCGCTTAATCCCGTGATTGTGGAAAACGTTGGAGTTCGAAGCACGAGCCTTTCGCAGAAAAGTGTTGTGAAATTCTTTTGAACAAGTTGTTTATATGCAAATTACACAATCAGTGTTAAATCAGTCTTTGTCAATCAAACGTGTTCCCCTGTGTTCGGACTATGTTCCAAGTATTGTGCAAGGAACTCAGTTGATGAAAAGCTGCAAGTCGTGTATTGATGTAAGGTGTTTTGACTACTCATTTGCGGTCTCTCAAATTACTGCAGACGGGCCATCTGAGTGTTATAAAACCCTTACTGGAGATAAAGAAGGAAATTGTTTGGAGCGGGTGTTTGAAACCTGATGCTCAGAGATACGTTTGGGAGCTAAGGCTCAAACAAGTCTTCAGACCAGAGCTTAGAACACAGATGGATAGGGAAGGGAAAATTACTTAATAACTCCGATTAGTTTGAATCATTGTGGTGTTGATTATCATTAATTTATTGTGTTCAGCTATTTTATTTAAACCCAATCAGTAAACCACGTCAAGTAACGTAAGGAAAATTGTATATATCTAAATCCGTGGTCAAACCCACAAAGTTTAAGCGATTTGTTTTGACTGACTCTCATCCAATTAGAACAAAGTAGGCGGAATCAAGTTTTAACACGATCGTGGGAAAGTACATGATGCGGTCACCGTGGAATAGTCAAAAACAGTTGTTGATCAACGCGCCATATTTCTTATGATATTGAAAATAATTTATTAGTTTTTTCTTATGTTAATAGAATGCGTTGAACAAAGAAAAAATATAACAGCTATACATTTAGAAAATATCTATTGAGGTTAATTTTGATTGACAATCTCTCCGACTAGTATATGCTTATGTCACATTGACGAAGTTAATTTCATCATGTTTAACTTGAACATATAAAACTCTTCATGGGTTTTATATTACTCTCTGCTTTTACTATCTATAAATTTCAGAAACTCTTGCGGTAAGCCACGGTTTAGTAACGAATGGATGCAAACAAACAGTGCCGTAGTACTGTATGTGAATATTGTGTGTACTGTATGCCGGATATGTCGCATTTGAAAAAAAGAGTTATATAGGTAAGCTAAATTTTTCAAATGTTCTATTATTGATAGAACATTAAGATAGGAAATTTGATTGATTGATCGATTGATCGGTTGATTGATTGATTGATTGATTGATTGAGAAAGGGGTAGGGGTATTTCTTTACCATTACTAACGTGTTACAGAACAAATTCTAATTCATCTCAAATATTGATATACCCTGTGTGCTTGTAAAAAATAATTAGATACGTTTCCTGAATTTCTTTGATTGCAAGAACAATTGTTAATTTTAAATTCTGTAAAATGGTTTCATGAAATTGTTCTAGTAATAGAAGTTTTTTGATCTGACCAGAACAGTTTTCAACAGGATTAAGATCTGGAGAATACGTTGAAATGAAATGCTTTATACTTTGTTACTTCGCCATTTTATATTGATACCCTTTCTTAGACTGTCATTTTCCTACTAGATTTGACGACGGGTACCCTGTTGCTTAAATTTCGATTAAGGCTCACGGCGGGTGTGACCGGTCAGCAGAGGATGCTTACTCCTCCATGGCACCTGTTATCCTACCTTCGCTTTTTGTCGGAGGTTGTGTGCCCTAATATTAGACTTTGTATATATATTTTTGGATTAGATGACGTTTAACGGAGTTAACTTCGCCTATTTTATATTGAACGTTTTGGAGACCCCCCCCCCCAAAAAAAAGATCAAGAAGTGAAATATTGGCAGTTGAACAATGAGCAACGTCGTCAGGAGAAAAAAAAAGATAAAAAAAATGGTCGCCAAGGCTCAGGGGATAGATACCAATATGACCTATCATTGGAGTAGAATGTTGTCTGATGTTTTTCACATAGCCATTGTTAAGCCGTATTTCACACACTGATTTGACTACGGAATGTTCGTTTACCTGATTAAGACTATTGGGGCTCACGGCGGGTGTGACTGGTCAACAGGGGATGCTTACTCTCCTAGCCACCTGATCCACCTCTGGTGTGTCCAGGGGTCCGTGATTGCCCAAACTCTTGTTTTTGTTTCTAATTTAGGACTTACGAGATTGTCACTGTTCGTTATACTTTGCCTTTACTATAAAGCATATCTAAAACCACAAATCCATAAGAGATCCTACACTGAATGAAGTTATTATGTCCGCTTGCAAAATGATAGAAAGTTATGGAAACAAACATAAATTTTACAAAAAGTGTTGACAATATTATTCCAAACACAATTTTTTCAGGCTGTATCGCTAGATGTATCAAGACACCTGGTAGTCGGAAGCATTAACTACTTCTTGTCCGTCAAGATTTCTGAGGATTTCACATGCTTATTGATTTGTGGAGAACGTCCAAACTGATAAAAAATAACAGTCCTGTGATGACGTTAGAATGTTGTAACGAAAGAATATAAAGAAATTTGTGGAATAGAAGCCGTCAATAATTTGGCAAAATCCAACACATTCCTGTCAAACTGAAAAGTTTCCACAAAAATGACGAACTCTGAGGTATCTTCGTTAGGACTTTCTCGACTGGTTTTATGAGTTGAAAGTTAGAAATTGTGTGTAGAAACAAAAGGTATTTACAAACAAGTTAAAGACAGCGAGAATACGAATGTGACAATGTTTGAAATCTTGTTGTTTACAAGCACAACGTTTTTACATACCGACATCTCCATACAACAGGTAGACAATCCGTTGCATTTACACTACAGCAAGAAGAGGAGTTATGTAAGAAAATAACATGGAACTGAGTGAATACCCGCGTTATGGGCTTTGAGATATTTTACTTGTTATAAGGACCACTAAATGTTTGCCACATGCATCTACACAAATAAATAGCAACAACACATACATAGCCGATAATGTAACAGCGGCATCCCACCCAATATACACTGGACTGTCATCTTCTCAAAAGTGTTTGTAATTGTGTATGTAACTTGCAATGGAAATGGAGAAAAGACAGAAATCATAGTATTGAAGGTCTGGGAGTGTTCCAGAATTGGAATTGACATATAAAACCTTAAAAAGAATTACCAAACCAGATGTACTGACATATTTAGAGCCGTTGTAGAGGGTGTGATATTTCAAGTCATTCTTGAATTCGATTCAACGAAGGGTGAAAATGGAGACATACTCCTATCATATCATTAGATCCAGTACATATTCTCCTACATTAGATGTCTTCCAGAGTCTCCAGCAGCGACGAGACGATAGTTTTCGAACGTCTATGGATTGTCTTTAGGATTTCCGTTGGCGACAGATAAGGAGTTCCTGACAATAATATCCTAAACGAAGCATCACAAGTATGCAAATATATTTGTACTCTTATAAAAGAATGTGCATCGTTTGGTAGCATATACATGTACAGTGGAAAGCATTGTTTCTGATAATATTTGCAAAATAAACGGCCCTTAACATCAAATTTGTGTAGTTTTGCCTAGGGTGGCCTGTTCCGTAAGTGTAAAGATTGTGGATACATCAATAGCTGTCTCTCGACCTTTGTCCTTATTCAAAAGTCGTGAACAGAATACTTATATGCAAATACAATATATACTAAAATATAAGAGATCAGGAGCATAGCTTATCGTTAATGGGGGCTTTGGTATGAAGTAAATAGTTTAAGTGACATCCCATGGAATGCTATTATTTTTTTCAATGTTCCGCAGAGAATCTCTGACTTCTGACAATTACTGTGAAATGAATCATTGATTTGAATACATTTAGCATACTAAGTATATGCAAATGTAACGAATACTTTTAGGAATGCTACGCCAGGCGACATTCGTTCTGCTCATACATGCGGCAGGAAAGCATCCGTACATGACATCTGTAATGAAATAATACCTAAAGTTTAATTACGTGTCAATCACTAAATATGAATAAAAAGATGTGTTGTAAACGATTCCAAAGATTTATGAAAATAGAAAAATATGACATTATAATTGAAATTATTGTAGCAATAGTAGAATGTATGTTTTAATTAGAATTAAAAATCAAGTGACAAAGCTAATCAATTTAGTACCAACAGAGAGGTCTTCTAACAAAAAAAATGTAAATGCTAAATATGAAAGCAGTGCCTCTTACAATTTTAAAAATATGAAAATATTATATATTTCTAATGGTAGTGTCAAAACCTATGTAATAGGTTACAGGGTCAAAGATTGTGATATCATAAATACAAGTCCTGGTACAAGATACACAGCAAATCTGAAAGGTTAACCTCTTATGGTGCGAAGTATATTTTTTTTTAATGTTTCAAAAATTTGGCTAGTGGTCAATGTTTAGGTCACACGATCAACACATTTGGTTCGGATTGGTCAGTCATCTCACATTTGCTAAATTGAAGCATACCTGCATACGATTTTGAAAAATATGGAAAATATTTGAATTTTCTATAAGTAAAGTTAAAAGTTTAATGTAAAGGTTAAGAAGGTCAAAGATTTTCGTAACAAATGTCTTGCCACAGAGTATACATATTTACCAAATGTAAAAACTGAACTTTTATGCTGTTAAACTAAGATATGACCAAGGTTAATAGTTTTGCCAGGTAGACAGAAAGAGGAGATGGATCAGGTCAAAAACTTGCTTTTTTCGAATGCATAAAAATAGTACTGAGTCTCAAGTTTTGACTGATAGGAAAGCACAATATGACGAACAGTGATCAATCTCGTAAGTCCTAAATAGAATACAAAAACAGATTTGGACAAACACGGACTCCTGGACACACCAGAGGTGAATCAGGTGCATAGGGGAGTAAGATTCTGTCGAACCGGTCACACTTGCAGTGAGCTTATTGTCTTCATCAGGAAAGCAGAGATGATAATTGCGTGTATGAAAACGGCTTAACAATTAGTATGAAACCACATCAGACGCATTTGACCCAATTGACAGATTTATGGGCAAGACTAGATCGGTTTGCGACATAGAATTTAAGCTGCTTAAGTTGAGATACACACACACTATACACAGTGATGAGGAATGTTCTACTAAGTATAGGGAGCTGACAATGGAGAATGAAATCGACCCGTTATCATAAAATTGAGTTGATTATCTTGCCGGTTACGTCATGAGAATAAACTATCAAGTACGAATCAGATATTGGAAGAACTGTGGTGTCCTTATTTTCTAGTTTGCTGGGATATTTCAAATCACCATATGAATGAAAATTAATATTAGTTAGTAGATAAAAGGTCGTCAATATATCTAAATGGCACCGTAGAGAAACTTTCTTTCATCTTTACAAGCTTTTGAATGAATGTTCCTCGAGAATACAAAAACAGGTCAGTTAACAAAGGACACATTTCGTGCCCATGGAAACTTCCACAGATTGTTGGAAGACAGATCACCAAAAACTACAAATATTGTTAATGGGGAACTCAGCATTGCTTTAATGTAAGGCAAATATAACTAACAGTGATCACTATCAAAGTCCAAATAGAATACAAAAACAAGAGTTGGGAACACCGAGCCTGAACCCAGCAAAGGTGGAATCAGGTGCCTAGGAGAGTAAGCATCTCCTGTTGACCGGTCACACCCGCCGTGAGCCCATAGTCTTATAAGATAAACGGAACAATCCCGTAGTCAAATCAGTGTGTAAAAAAGCTTAACAATGGCTACGAAACACTTCAGACAGCATTTGACTCAATGGTAGGTCATACTGGTAAACGAATTGTTATAACGCCCATAGAATTTACGAATTGCTGCCTTTTAAACGTTACTGTTGAAACCCTGCAACAGTAACTTGTCTGTAAGTAACTTGCCTCGATTCAAAACTGATCATTACGCAGAACAAGTTTGCGTTCGAATAAGTTGGAGACATACACACTACATGCAGGTAATGATATCAACGTCAGAGTACTTGTGCGTAGAAATCAGAGTGGAGTTTACAAAGTAATTTTAGAATGACTGATCACTAGGTATAAATCTTTCCTTTTTCCAATTTTGTTGAAGCATCTGACTTATCCTTATTTTATCGTGCGGAATGGTCGTGTAAATGGTTTAAATGACATATATATGTTTTTCATATTGTTGATTAAAATTGTTTCAGTGATTCTAAGTTTACGAAAAGCTTTTACGACTTTTTCAGCATCCTTTTGATTTCAGCACTTCTGGCACATGGTGTTTCACAATAATTGTCAATATTTTCGTTAGAGTAACTAAGGGGTTGGTGGAACATTTACTAGATCCAGATTTTCGTGAGGTAAAGACAAGACCCAGCAATGTTTCTTTGTTAAGGGGTTTGTGATGTATCAGAATCCAGTATAAGTACGGAATTTATATCCGTCCGTCCCATTTACTGGGATATTAAATGTACTTAGAACTGAAACATGATTTTGAAGAATTTCATCTTGAAAAAGTCGTTGGAGTGTGAGTACTATTACAACATGGAGTTATAAAGGTCGTTTATGGAAATCCTTACGTTTGCGTATCCGGTTTAGATGTTTTATCACTGACTATAAAAGTTCCGGTTATAACTCTCACTTTCGAAACATTCGAAAACGTATCATATAGGTATTATTATATTATTAGGCTCACGGCGGGTGTGACTGGTCAACAGGGATGCTTACTCCTCTAGGCACCTGATCCCACCTCTGGTGTGTCCAGGGGTCCGTGATTGCCCAACTCTTGTTTTTGTATTATATTTACCTTCGACAAAGAGAAGGCAGGATCAGGTGCCATGGAGGAGTAAGCATCCTCTGCTTTGACCGGTCACACCCGCCGTGAGCCCGTAGTCGAAACAAAGTAAACGGGTTACCCGTCGTCAAATCTAGTAGAAAATGATAGTCTAACAAAGGGTATGAAACAAATCAGTCAACATATGACTTATTGATAATTTGTAATTGCAAACAAGGTCATTATAGCGACCGTAGAATTTGCGAAATGATGACATTTAAACGAGATTCGTTATAACCCTGCAACATCAACTTTTTGTTTAGTATTTGGCTCTGCTTTAAAAAATCATCATACGCATAGCATGCCCTTGCGTATCGAATCAACTGAGAGACATATACACCATAAGCAGGCGATAGTGGTAATTGTAATAGAAAAGGAAAGTTGACGATTAGAGTATACGTATTGAAGATAACATTTTGCACGATCTCTGGTCAACTGTGACGAAATATGGGGTTATTTTGTTAACTTTAGATATAAATTGAAATATTGTTTTTAAGAAAATGGCATACAAACAAATTATAATTTGAGATTTTTTTTTTAAATTGCGATATTTTGGGATTTACATTGTGAAGCATGTGAGCAGAAAAACAGCAATAGGGTATGTTTTCAATTAAATGTCTTCACAAAATCACTCACTAAATGAATATATATTAGTTTAGATACTTTATAACATAATTTGATGTGCTTTTGTGCATAAAATAATAAAACATGAGATCATAATTATGTGTCTTTGCGTTCAAATTTGGCTTTTGCATTTCGGGAAATATATGCTCTGTAGCACTTAGCACAAAAATAACTTTGCAAAGGCATGTGTTATGTGGAATGTTTAGTTAGTGTATGAGTTGTTAAAGTTATTTAAATGAAAATAGAAGTTGATTGACAGAAATATCTAATAGTAATGCCCTACCTTAAAATCCAGTTGTAGTAATGAGCTTTACAGACAAAGTCAATGTTGTTACAAGTTTTGTCAGCTGAAACCAAAACAAATTTCTCATGTAACCTATCTCATTCTTTGATCTCTTCTGGTTTACGAAACACAGAAGGATAGATGGTACGCACTTTAGTTTGAATATGTCCAATACGGGATTTTAATATTCTTCTTTTACTTTTTATCTATTTTGACTAAGTATTAAGTTCCTGTTTTCCATATTTGGCCCACATTGTAGCATAATCTTCGACAAAATTCATAATGGAGACGAAATTCTATCGCAAATTGAATGACTGAAGTTAAATGAATTCGAGTTTAGTACCTTTCAAAATAAGTGATATCCGATCCTAATTTTCAACTATATGAACATCACCAGTGGTGATATGTTGGGTTAGACCATAGTTAAAATTCGTGTAGGATAGAGAAATTCCACCTCTGGAACAAGATTCGCTGTCTCAGACTTGGCAAAGCCTCGTCCTAGACTGCGAATCTAGTCCCCTCTGTGGAATTTCCCTATCCCACACTCGTACTAATGAAGGAATCTATTAAGAACTAATGATCGATTGTATATGTGAATTAGGTTGTTTGACTATGGATTACTCCGTTTACCTGATCAAGATAAAAGACTAACGGCTAGGGAATGATTACTCTTCCTAGGCACCTGATCCTGTCTCTGGTATATCCAGGTGTCCGTGTTTGCTCTTAATTTGTGTTCAGTAGATAGGACTTTTGCGATTAATCACGATTTGCTATCTTCATCTTTTCATCGTTAAAACGACCATTTGGAAACTTCTGACTCTGAACAAGACTGCTGAAGCACATGCAACATCATCTTACTGATCATACCCAGAACATATCCTGCATATCAAATCATTTGAAAGTCATAATCATATACAGATGATGACGGAATATTGCTACAAGAATATGGAAATATGACGATTGACAATATGAGGTCATCCCATTTCTCAAGTAATCCATTTTCCAGTTTTCCATTGGCATCTTTCTTGTACGAAATAGCCAAGATTGAAAATATGGAAGAGTGCATTTTTTTCACTTCGGGTTTACTACGATATATTGTATATTCTAATAGCTACATGTAATTGGAACAAAGATTGAAAAATCCATTTTAACAGAAATTATCATGATAAAAGTCTACATAAATTTGACATACCTTTCTTGTTCTAATGTTGATTTTCGAATCAAATTTCACGCTCGGAAAAAATAGATGCCGAATCAGTGGCAAAGGAAATTTTACATTGTCTTCAAATTGTGGTTCACAGGAATTGCTGGGGACTGGTTCCTTATGATGGCCATCATGAGCACAATACAGACAAAATATATTTCTATGTGGGAAGATATCAGGATGGGAGACCAAGCTTGGTAGAGATCGACATGCTTTTTCATACTGAACGTGCATCTGGTTTAATTTGTTACATTTTGTGTCCTTCTCATTTTCACTATGTGTTTCATTCGGCCGAAAATTCTCCATTATGTTGCACAATTCACAAAATTCATTTTTATAATGACGTACCGGAAGAAGAGAATGTGTGTTCAATTCTTCACATGCCCATCGTAGGCTTTTTTGTGACTTGTTTTTACAAGTTGATATTATATTGGTTGGATATTTATCGCAAAGCACAGCTTCTCTTGTATTCAAAACAACACCACACCTTTCTTCTTCAGCCCCTTGAAGTATTTCATGCAGATTATTCTTATACATAAAATGGTATTGGCTATTGCATATTATGTTGAATTCCATTATTTTGTATTCGTCTACCAAAATGTCGCCATTTTCATAAGCAGTGTTTTTATTGCAAATGAAACAGAAGACATTCTTATAAACAACACCTTCTTTCATTACAGGTAGATCAAAGGCATCTGACTGTTCTTCGCATAAATATTTTATTTCATTAAAGAATGGTGTACTTCGATTTTGGTGTTTAGTTTGAAAACAGGTGGATACTGTAAGAAATTTAGTTTCACTGAAAACTAAAGATTGGTAATTTGGAGGAATCATATAACTACTTGAACATTGCAGCTTGTGTTGGATAGCCGTGTCGATGCAACAAGTACATCTTGCTCGAAATAAACACGAAAACGAACAATCACAATTTTTTGTTGTGATGTTTTGTACTTCTTCTGGCAAAGTATCCATGTCACATATTCGCCATGGGTATATACCTGAAGTAATCTTCATAACATTTGGAAAGTGGAGTTTTGAATTTTCATCCAGGTAGTTTTCATTGATTCTCTGAGACATGTTCTTTATGTTCGTATTTCTTATTGTTCCAAGTATTGAGTTAGGATTGAAGATGATATTTTTGAATTGGACAACAAATATTCTCTGATTTTCTTTTGCATGCGCCAGTTTTTCGATTATATTCGCTGAAAAATCCTCAAATACGTATTGCAAAGCTTTAGGAGTATTAGGATTGCCAGTGCCTGAATGGTTGTATGGAAATTGCAGTACTGGTGGGTGACTACAGATAATACAATAAATATTTCGGAACGGCATTGTTAAGGTAGACAATGGATTTTTTGTACAAGCAGAAAGAATTGTAAGATTTTTGGATTGACACAAAGTTTCATTCATGTCGTTTGAAGTTCTTTCTGGCAAACTACAAATATAGCAGAAGATGTTTCGATAAAATCTGAATTCGTTAACATAGGAAGATGAACATGCAGCTTGTATATCTTTATCCCATGGACAGCTAGGTATGGGTAATAAATTTTGAAAATAAAAAGGTGGAACTATGGACTGAAGGTGATCCGGTGGTGAGTAAATGGCTGTTTCTTGAAGATTTTGTATAATTTTTTCCAACATTTCCATGGAATCTACAAAATTGAAAAGGTTGATTTCTCTTTTTCCATTGGTTGAAAGATACCAGATTGTTGTCTTTTCCTTCTCTTCTCCATGGCAATTTGCACAGTATTCATTCATATAAGAATAATTCGTTGCTAAGGAGGTAACAGGACCGTTATATCCCGTCTGAAGATTAGGGGACTCGCACAAACGTTTGTCATCATCATTTGCAGAAATAGGACACGTTGTGATAAGCTCATATAGAGGAAATATTAAGTTGACATCCCTGTGAGCCACATAGAAAGTTGTGTTTCTTAGCTTTGCAAATTTGCGTTCGTAGAATTTATCTGGACAACAATTTCTTTTCCAGTAACAGGATTTGTCGCAAGAACAAGGAGGACAGCGTTCTAGTTGTGGGAGTGGCTCGTAATGGATCATTCCAGGCCATTTCTTGCAAACATATTGCTCTCCACAAGAGCTCATATATATCCCAATCAGCCGGGTTAAGTTCAGTGCAGTACATGCCTCGAAAATCATTGTAAAGCGGAAATTTTTTAACAAAAACATCTTTCAATCTAATGGACTGAAATGTCATCTAACCCTGAAAAAAGAGAATAAAACTATTATGGGGTATAGGGCAAACACTTCCAATATTACTTATTAGGTTTCTTCCTGGCTGTCTACGGAAATATGTCGGCTGTTCGATTCAATAGAATGCAAGACAAAGCCGAGCTTTTTTATGGACTTGAACAACCTGAAAGGGACTTGAACAATCGGATATGGACTTGAACAAGTCGATATATTTCCTACAAAGTCAGCAACAAACCTAAAGAGTTTTGTTTTGTATATATTGTAAATAATTCCTTGATGTAGTACTTGAAGTAATAACAGGAACTTTATATTTATTTTATCTGCATCAAAATCGTTGTATAGCCTTTTAAAATAGTCTGTAACCGAAGTTTATTAACAATCAAAGTGGTGGATCTGATATGTTTAAAACGTGTGAGGGTTTGGAGGCTTATGAATATAAATTGGCGAAGTCAACAATGTGTTCAACGTAATCATAGCTAGTCCCCCCAAAATATATACAAAGTCGAGTTTAGGGCAACACGGATCTCCGACAAAAGCGAAGAAAGGAGGAGTAAGCATCCTCTGTCGACCAGCCACACCCGCCATTTCTCAGACTTTTTTTTGGAAATTCATGATAATTTGCGGTTAAAACAGGAGCTAGTGATCCTTGACCACCCAAGAAATATTTATTCCCCAAGCTACAAAAAGTTATTTCCTATTTCCTATAGTTCTATGCGTACAGGCCAAAGAGCAA
>CAJDSM010014955.1:0-11889 GCA_903981925.1 Ostrea lurida
ATATGTATACTCTGTGGCAAGACATTTGTACGAAAATCTTTGACCTTCTAACCTTTACATTAACTTTTAACTTAGCTGCTTGGGATGCTTGGCAGACACATTCTATATAGACTTGTTGACTGTTTATTTTTTGTATAGTCCGTCCTACAGAAAGGTGCTAGCTGACTTGGAAAGTGCCTAATGTGAATTCTCCAGACTCCAACCCAAGATATGACATTGAGGAGATTGTGTCATCACGCCACGAAGCTGCGGCCGTCAACAAGGAGAGGGTAAAGGATATAAAAAACAGTATATGTCAACATTAAACTCTTTTTATTGCTTGTGTTCAGCTTATCTGTATATAAATATAAGTACATTAAGGGATATATGACATATATATATAGATAGGCGAAGAAACATTTTGTCTCACGAAAACTTTTCCGATTTTACCAGGCCCCGGGGGTATCGGGGCTACCAAGTATATTTTCAAAGACTGAAAATGTGTACGCGGATTAGCCGTCTTGTTAAACAATCCTCATCCACTAAATGCTAGTAGTCCCAACCTTCGAGCAATTTACATCGAGTTTATGTGCGTCGCAGTACCGGACGTTTTCTTTCTCTGTCAATGAAAAAAATAATAAAACGTTAAGATAAATTTCATAACCTGTTCTCGATGAAAGAAGACTACAGATTAGGAACAAACAATCGTGTACAGAAAAATGGCCCACAGTTTTATGGAAATATTACCCAGCGTGGCTGTCTGAAATCTTACAATGTTTATGGAATTCAAATCATTATAAATTTATGCACTATCTAGGTCACGAGGTAAACAATTTACAATTAATTTCTTGTAATTGGCCATACAAAGGTAGTTCTTAGTTAGCAAGCCAATTATTAGAAGCGAAATTCTAATTTTAGCATTATTATATGTGGATAATTAATATTAGGGTAGATTTGTCAAATTTTACAAAGACATTAAATGTTTTAGAACTATGGTCTTCCAATCTAATGAGCAAAACTGACAGACTAAACCAGACTACTTTGTATTAAATAATGGACAATATAAGGATGCTATAAATGAAACAAATGATCAACTGAATACATAGAGTATCCATATTTCACAATATATTGTATAATTCGCTTCCATGGTTCGAATGAATGCATGACTATCTCATAAAGAGATAAATTTAAATTATGAACCATAAAGACTGTGTGCTAGAAATAGAAAATTAAATAAAAGTATGTAAATAGTATTTCACATAACCCTAAGCGGACAACAGGATATCCACGACGATGATATTTTCTGCGCCAATAAACCAACACAAGTTAGTAGTATTTAGCTTATCGAGGTCTATTGACGTCCTTAAAACATTGATATCAATTCTAGCAGGAAATTAATAGTGGAGTTTACAACATTCTATATATAAGGTCAATATGAAATCACCGACATTATTCTGTTACTTCTGTATGTCCCCAAGAAATTGGACGCCAATAGAACTATTATGCGGAATAGAATAGAAGAAATAACTTGGTTTGTGGCTTTGGGGTAAATAAATATTATGTCTGGGTGTGTGGCATAGGATCTACTAAGACTTCTCTGTTTTCAACCGGACAGAAATTATCTGAATTCCAAATAACAAAACAGTCTGCTAAAGATATAATGAGCAATTCTCGCTTTTGTGTTATTATTTCGCTGACGAGTGTGGCTAGCGTCTGATCATGCAGGATGACTTACTTCACTCCCTTCGTTCTGTTTTGGGTATACCCATGCCTTGTCGAGGGTGTCCGTGTATGCCCTTCAACACTGCGAACTTTTGTGATGTACGTTACTATTTTGGGGGTGAGCTCTATTGATAGCGTTTCAAAAACAACCTAGTTGGTTGACTTGCGTCCATTAATAAATATCACATAAAGCCACTGCCAACCAATCACACGTTTTAAGATGAAGTACTCAAAAAACCCCAACTTTGATTGGCCTAGACTTCGAAGTTTACAGACTATAATTTCACAAAGAGCGCCCAAGTATCATCTAGCAAACGAGGGAAACGATTTTGCATTGCAGGAATTCTCTATAACGAATACAAATATACCTGATAGTTGCCCCTGCTATAATTAGCTATCAAATACTATCATCGAAGGAATTACTTGTTTATCCAAAAAACATCTATAAAGCAAAACACAAAACTCTTTAGCGTTCGTTCTCCACTTTGTAGGAAATACTATTCGAACTGATTCAAGTCCATAATATTCCTCACTGGTTCAAAAAAGGTCCCTTTCAAAGGTTTGTTTTCAAAAGTCCATCATAAAAAGCTCGGGCGTTTGTCGAAGTGCATTCTAATGAATCAAACAGCCGACATATTTAACACGTAGACAGACCTAGGATATAGAAACGCTAATGAAGACTGTGACTAGGTTAATTGGAAGTGTTGCCCTAATTACTCAACTCTCGGAACCAGTTTATGCCTCAATTCCACCGTAGCCACCATCGTACAAGACCCCACAGCGTATTAATAAGTTATTTTAGTTCTCTTGAGTGTGCTCATAGAGGTATACCTCTGATCTATTTCCGATCTATGTGAATAGATTTGAACAGATGCTTTTGTTTAAAATCCCATATGATCCGCTAGTACAAATGATGTTCGACCAAGTGGCTAATCTTGTACATGCATGAACTTGACCCCGCGCCCCTGGAAATTGTGTTTATTGATATGAGTTCTCGAGCCTCTTGTTGGAGAGAGCAATATCTTTTGCAAGAAAATGCCCTGAATGAATCCATTACGAACTACTCAACCAACAACTGACCACAAGCGCTTGTCCGTCCAGTTTAATTTGTTCTGCGACAAATCCGGTACTGGAGATAAAAAATAAAGATTCGTCCAGATTTATCTGAAAAATTCTACGAACCGCCAAATTTGCAAGCTAAGAAGTACAACACTTGCTATGTGTCTCACAGGGATGTCAACTTAGTAATTCCCATCATACATATGGACCCCCTTATTCACAACGTGTCCTATTTCTGCTACCATTATGAAATTGACAAACGTTTGTGCCGAGTCCCCTTAATCATTTCAAGACGGGATGTGTCATCAAAAACTGGTCCTTTTACCGCCCCTTATAAGCAACGAATTATTAGTCTTACCTAAATGAATGAGAAATACTGTTGACAAGATTGCCCCATAGGAAGAAAGAGTAAGGAAAAGAACAACAATCTGGTTATCTTTCAACCAATGGAAA
The DNA here is from genome assembly GCA_903981925.1 of Ostrea lurida. NCBI lineage: Eukaryota > Metazoa > Mollusca > Bivalvia > Ostreida > Ostreidae > Ostrea > Ostrea lurida. Next base: position 3,214 of record CAJDSM010014955.1, read on the forward strand.
TAAAAGAGTAGAAATCAATGATACAAAACTGTTCATATTTTGGTGAGTATTTTCGTCCCCGTGAGAAAATGTTTGAAAGAAACATTATACAAAACATCGTCGAAGAAAACTAGGGCTCTATTTACTTCATCCACCACCCAAACCGCAAGGACCAAAAATATAGATATCCACCTTTTATTTTCAAAAAAAATTTATTACCCATACCTAGACTGTCCATGGGATAATATAGACCCTAATGATCAAGCGTGCCTCATGTTCTATTCTTCCATTGTTAACGAATTCAAAGATTTTATTTCGTATACATCTTCTGCATATTGTAGTTTGCCGAAAGGAACAGTCATAACGACATGAATGAAAACTTTAAGTGGTCAATCTCGAAAAATTCTTACAATCTTTTCATGGCTCTATGTACAAAACAATCAACAATTGTTCTTACACAATACAAACAATGCCGTTCCGAAATTTAATTTATGTGTTAATATTAAGTCCGCACCCCACCAGGTACTGCAATTTCCATACGAACACATTCATGGCACTGGGCCAACTCCTAATACGCCTAAACTGACCTGTGTCAATACGTATTTGTGAGGACCTCCAGTGAAGTAAATCAATGCGAACAAAATTGGCTCATGCAGAGAAGATATAATCAAGAAGACATAATTTTGTTGAGTACCAATTCAAAAAATATCATCTTACAATCCTAACCTCAATACTATTGAAATCAAGACTAGCCGAAATTACGAAACATAAGAAACATGTCTCAAGTAGAATTTCTCACAATTTTGAAAACTACTCTGGAAAAAAGAGAACTAAAAATTCAGAAACCTCCACTTTTAAATAGTTACACTTGAGATAAGATTACTGACAGGTATTTTATACCCATGGCGAACACGAAATCTCCAAATTTTAACCCGGTTGACTAACCCCCGTCGTAGCATGAGTGAGCTATTTATGCGCTCCACAGCTTCCACAACACCACTACCAACAAAAAACCCTGCCACCATTCGGTTTTCTGGTGTTTATTTTGCGTGACCAAGATGATTACTTGTAAATGTTGCAATCGACATCTGGCTAATCCAACACAAGCTGCAAATGTTCAAAGGATAGTAATTGATTCCATCCAAATTAGCCAAACTCTTTAGTTTTACTGGAAAACTAAATTTCTGAAACCAGTATTCCACCTGTTTCTAACATAAAAACACAGAAAATATCGAAGTACACTCATCTCTTTACATGAAATAAAAATATTTATAGCGTGAAAAACAGTCAGAAATGCCTTTTGACTCTAATCTCAGTAGATGAAAGAAATAAGGGCTTGTTTATTGCAACGAATGTCCTTCTGTTCACCTGCAATAAAAACAAACTTTCTTATGAACTAATGGCGACCATTGGTAGAGTCTGTACGAATACAAAAATTAATGTAAGTTCAACATAATCAAATGCACCCATAGACCACAATACCAATTTTATGTATTAGAATAGAATCTGCATGATGAATAACTCAAGGGCTGAAGAAGAAAGTGTGTGTTTCGAATACAAGAGAAGCTTGCTTTGCGATAAAATAATCCAACCAAAATATAATATCAACTTGTAAAAAACAAGTCACAAAAAAAAGCCTACGATGGCGCATTGTAAAAGAATTGAACACACATTCTCTTCTCAAACCGCGTAACGTTCATTTTATAAAAAATAACATTAATTGTGAATTGTGCAAAGCATTAATCGGCGAGAAATTTGTCGGTTCGAAATGAACACATAGTGTAAAATGAGAAGACACAAAATTGGACAACAAATTAAACCAGATGCACTTATCACGTTCAGTATTGAAAAAAAGCCAATGTCTGTGACTCTACCAAAAGGCTTGTCTCCCATCCTCCGATATCTATCCCACATACGAGAAATATATCTTGTCGTGTCATTATGTCTCGCAATGATGCGCCATCATAAGGAACCAGTCCCCACGCCAATTCCTGTGAGACCCTACCAATTCCTTAAACAATTGTAAAATTTCCTATTGCCATGATTCGGGCATCTATTTCTTATATCCGAGCGTGAAATTGATTCGAAAATAACATTAGAACAAGAAAGTATTAATTCCCGCAAGTATGTCATCCAATTTATGTAGACTCTTTATCATGATATTTCTGTCTAAAATCGATTTTCAAATCTATTTTTCCGTGATCAATTAACATTGTAGACTATTAGAATATCACCTCAAATAGTAATCGTAGTAAACCCGATAAGTGTGAAAAAAAATAATGCTACTTAACTTCCATACTTTTCAATCTTGGCTATTCGTACAAGAAAGTAATAGACCAGTTGGATAAACTCGCCTAAAATGGAGTACTGAGAAAGGATGACAAACTTCATAAATGTACAATCGTCAATATTTCCAGATGTTTATTCTAATATTTATATTGTAGGACAAATCAATCCGTCAAACATCGTCAGGATGATTATGATCTTTCAAAATATTTTGTATAGCAGGAAATTATAATTTCTGGTGAATATGATCGTTATAGATGATGTTTGCAAAGATGTGCTTCAGCATATGGTCTTCTATGAGGTACAGGAAGTTCCTAAATACTGGTTCCACGTGTTTAGTTTATATCTGATGAAAGAAGATAAAAAAGATAGCCAAATCTTGTGAATTGAATCAGACAAAAGTCTCTATCTATTCCCTAATCTCACAAATTACAAGAAGCAAAAACTACGTGGGAACATCCTAGTGATAATTATACCAAAGACGTAAAGGGAAACATCAGGTGCATAGGAAGAGTAATCATTCCTACCGATAGTCTTTTATCTTGATCAGGAATAAACGGGTAGTAATCCATAGTCAAAAAACCTAATTCACATATACAAAATCGATCATTAGTTCTTAATAGATTCCTCTTTAGTACGACGTGTGGGATAGGGAAAGTTCCACATGACGGGGACCTAGATTCGCAGTCTAGGACGAGGCTTTGCCATTAGTCTGAACAGGCGAATCTGGTCTCCGAGAGGTGGAATTTCTTTGATTGTATAAACACTACACGAATTGTTTAACTACTGGTCTGAACCCAACATATCCACGGCACTGGTCAATTATCAGTATAGTGTTGAAATTAGTTATCGGATTATCAACTTATTTTGAAAGTTATTAAAACTCGCAATTCATTTAAACTTCAGTCATTCAATTTGCGATAGAATTTCTCTCCATTATGAATTTTGTCGAAGATTATGACAATGTGGGCCAAATATGGGAAAACAGGAACTTAATACTTAAGGTCCAAAATAATAAAAAGTAAAAGAAGAATATTAAAATCCCGGTGATTGGACATATTCAAACTTAAAGTGCCGTAACGCAATCTATCCTTCTTGTGTTTCGTAAACCAGAAGAAGCCATCAAAGAATGGTATTACTATGAAGAAATTTGTTTGGTTCAGCTGGACAAAACTATGTAACAACATGACTTGTCTGTAAGCTCATTACTACAACTGGATTTTAAGGGTAGGCAATTACTATTATATATTTCTTGTCAATCAACTTTATTTTCATTTAAATAAACAACAACTTAACACTAACTAAACATTCCACATAACACATGCCTTTGCAAAGAATAATTATTTACTAAGTGCTACAACTAGCACATATATCCCGAAATGCAAAAGCCAAATTTGAACGCAAAACACATAATTATGATCTCATGTTTTATTAATTTTAGCACAAAAGCACATCAAATCATGTCTATAAAGTATCTAAACTAATAATATATTCATTTAGTGAGGTGATTTTTGAAGACAATTTAATTGAAAAACATTACCCTAGTTGCTGTTTTTTCTGGCTCACATTAAGCCCTTCACAGATTTGTAATCCCCATAAATAAATAACGCCAATTTAATAAAAAAAAATAAATATCAAATATGAGTGTTGTTATGCCATTTTCTAAAAACAATATTTCAATTATATGTCTAAAGTTAACAAAATAACCCCATATTTCGTCACAGTTGACCAGAGACGGTTGCAAAATGTTATCTTCAAACGTATACTCTAATCGTCAACTTTCCTTTTCTATTGTAGCAATCGTAACCACTATCGCCTGCTTATTGGTGTATATGTCTCTCAGGTTTGATTCGATACGCAAGGGCATGCCATGCGTATGATGATTGTTTTAAAGCCGAGGCCAAAATACTAAACAAAAAGTTATGTTGCAGGGTTATAACGAATCTTCGTTAAAGTCATCATTGCGCAAATTCTACGGGTCCTATAATGACCTTGTTTTGCCAATTACAAATTATCACATAAGTCATATGTTGACTTGATTTGTTTCATACCCTTTGTTAGACTGGCATGTTCGTACTAGATTTGGACGACGGGTAACTCCGTTTACTTTGTTTCGACTACGGGCTCACGGGGGTGTTATGACCGGTCAGGCAGAGGATGCTTACTCCTCCATGGCACCTGATCCTGCCTTCCGCTTTTGTCGAAAGGTAAATAGAATACAAAAAACACAAGAGGTTGGCAATCAAGGACCCCCTTGGACAAACACCAGAGGATGGGATCAAAAGGTGCCTTAGGAGGAGTAAGCATCCCTTTGTTGACCAGTCACACCCGCCGTGAGCCCATAATAATTAATAATACCTATATGATACGTTTCAGAAATGTTTCGAAAGTGAGAGTTAATAACCGGAACTTTGTATATCAGTATAAAAACATCTAAAACTGGTATACGCAACGTAAGGGATTTCCATAACGACCTTTATTAAACTCCATTGTTTGGTAATAGTTTACTCAAACCCAAAACGGCCAACGACTTTTTCAGAATGAAATTTCTTCAAAATCATGTTTCAGTTCTAAGTTACATTTAATATCCAGTTAAATGGACGGAACGGAATATAAATTGCCGTACTAATTACGGATTCTGATACATCACAAAACCCCTTACAAAGATACATTGCTAAGGTTTTGTCTTTATTAACCTCACGAAAATCTGGATCTTCTAGTAAAAGTGTGCCACCAAGCCCTTATTACTCTTAACGAATAGGAACAATTATTGTGAAACACATGTGCCAGAAAGTGCAGTAAATCAAATGGATGCTGAAGAAAAGTCGTAAAAGCTTCTCGTAAATTAGAAAATCACTGAACCATTATTATATTCAACAATATGGAAAACAATAGTATATGTCATTTAAACACTACAGACGACCATTCCCGCAACACGAAAATAAAATAAGGATAAGACTTTTGAACATACTAGTCAGATGCGTCAACAAAACTGGAAAAAAGGGAAAGATTATAAATTGATAACCTAGTGACTCAGCTACATGTGCTAAAAATTACATTGGTATAAGCTCCTACTCTGACTTCTAACGCATCACCAGTACTTCTGAACGTTGATAATCGATATTTACGCTGCATTTGGTGTGTTATGTCCTGCTCAACTTATTTCGATCCGCAAGAACCTTGATTCTGCGCCTATTTACTGATCGATTTTTGAATCGAGGCAAGTTACTTACACACGACAACGTTTATTTTGCAGGGGATTTTTTCAACGAGTTAAAACTTTTAAAGGTCCACAATTCGTAAAAATTCTATGGCCCGTAAGTTTCTATAACAATTTCGTTTACCCAGTTATGACTCTGACACCTGAGTCAACCATTGCTGTCTGAAAGTGTTTCGTAGCCATTGTTAAGCCTCTATTTACACACTTGATTTTGGAAACTACGGATGTTTCTGTTACCTGATCAAGGACAATATGGCTCACGGCGGTGTGATCCGGTCGAAACAGAGAATGACTTACATTCCTACCTAGCACCTGATTTCCACCTTGCTGGGTTCAGGGGCTCTGGTTGTTCCCCCAAGACTCTTGTTAAATGTATATCTATTTGGACTTTGTAGTGATCAATTGTTGGTTATATTTGCCTTTTGACATTAATAGCAATGCTAGGAGTTCCCCAGATTATGTAAACAAATATGTGTTAGTTTGTTTTGGTTATTCTGGTCTTCAACAAAATTACTTTGGAAATTCCTATGGAAGCAACGAAATGTTTCTTTGTAATGACCTGTTTTTTGTATTCTTCGGATGATGCAGGTATAAACATTCATTTCAAAAGCTTGTTAATATGAGAAGAAAGTCTCTCTGTCTATGCAGTTGTCCATTCAGAATTATAGCACACTATATCTATAATTGACGATCCTTGTTATCTACAATTAAATATAACAGGTTCATTCATATCGATGGATTTTAGAAAAAAGGACTATCCCAGCAAACAATAAGGATGAGATAAAGGACACCACCAGTCTCTTCAATATCGATTCTACTTTGAAATAGTTTATTGGCTCAAGACATTACGGCAAACAGTTAACAACTCAAATTTTATGACTAACGGGTCTTTTCAGTTTCCTCCAATTGTCAGCTCCCTTTGAATTATACTGATGTTAAGGGGTCAACTTCCATCCATCACATGGCTCACTTTATAGGTTGTGTTTCATGTATCCTCAACTTAAGCAGCATTTCACCCGCCATCCAAATTTCTCCCTGTAATTCTATGGTCGCACAACGATCTGAGTTTGCCCCATTAACAATCTTCATTGTGGTCAAATGCGGTCTGATGTGTTTCCATACGAATTGTTAAAGCTGTTTTTTCATTACACCAATTATACATTCTTCTGCTTCCTGATGAAACCAATAAGCTCACGTGCAAGTGTGACCGTTCGACAGGAAATGGCTTATCCCCTATGCACCTGATCCACCTCTGGTGTGTCCAGGAGTCCGTGTTTGATCCAAAGCTTGTTTTTATCTCTATTTAGGGACTTACGATGATTGATCACTGTTCGTCATATTTGTGTTTCCATCAGGCAAACTTGAGACTCAGTACTATTTCTTATGCATTCGGAAAAAGATAGTTTTTGAACCTGTCCATCTCTCTCTTCTGTTTACCTGGGCAAAAAAGCTTTAACCGAATTGGTCATCAACTTTCAAGTCAAAAAAGATCAGTTTACATTTGGTAATGTGTAAGAACTCCAAAGTGCGATGGTAGTCCCGCTAAAGCTGATGGTCGCCCCAAAGTGCGAATGTTCTGCCCGCCAAGTCGATGTTTGTTGAGCTTTAAACGGACGCCAAATCAGGCCACGCCAAAAGTAGCATGGTCTATACACGTTACTACCAAAAGTGCGATGGTCTTACACGCCAAAGTCCGATCGGTGGTGCACAAATTCCATGAATATGGCGACTGCATCATTATTAATATCACTGATAACTGAAATCCTGTCATCCTGAGAATTTTTAGTATCCGAGATCATAAAGTTATAAAGGGAATAGCAGAAGGGCAAGTGTACACTCACGGATGTCGCTGTATCTCTTTATGTCTCTTACATTTCAAGTATGGAAGTCTTGCTCAAGAGATTGTGCTCCTCCCAAACCCCACTATAATGTCATAATATTATTAATTGATTATAGATTTGTGCCGTAAGCAGCTAGGAATCTCAGATTTATACCTCTTTTATTGATACTGTGGAGAAGAAACTAAGGCAAAAAGGGTAAAAAACGTGAACTCTGTGTGGCACGTCACGTCTATTTTGACGCAATCACGAAAAAGATAATCATAACGTCTAGCTTTGCCCTGACGAATAATTTTTTGTGGAGGGAATAAATCTAGAAATTATCCCACACAATAGGTGCGAGCTCATCCGAACCCAACTTTTGAGGAGGAACCTCGGGACCCTCCCCCTTGTACTCTTCTTGATTGTACTTTATTAATCAGCTTCTCTAAAGTCGCGAGCCCTTCTATGGCGCACACACCTCAAAATGATCAACAAAAAGGACCACACGCACTTTTTACGGACACCTCTATCATCACGTGTCTTCAGACCATCGCACTAATTAAGGTAAGCCTAGTGTGTAAAGCGTTAGAACATATCAGCACTTTTGTCGTGTCATGACCAACGGGGAAAATTTTTTGGGCGCAAATAGTACCATGGCCCACCTTTATGGTGCTGCACCATCGCACTTCGGCTAAGTTCTCCTATTCCGTCCACTTTTGTGTGTATACACGTACCCTAGGATAGTCTCTGCCCTGCTAAACCAAGAAATTTCTCATGTAACGAAAATCATTTGACCCTTGGTCTAAACCCTTTACATTAAACAAATTTTTTAAACATTAGAAAATTCAAAATAATTTTCCATATTTTTACCAAAATTCGTAATTAACTGGTATTGCTATTCCCATCCATTTAAGCAAATGCTGAGATGACTTTGGGACCATTAAGCGATACCATATATGTGTTTATCCGTTGTGTGAGAACCTAAAAACATTACTGGTATCCTCCCAACTAGCCATAATTTTTGGAAAATATAAATAAAAGAGTGAAACCACGAAAATTTTAACTTCGCCACATAAATGAGGTTAAATGCCTTCAGATCTGCTTGTGTGTATCTGAAATGATTACCAGGGATGCTTGTTATTTATGATACATTCAAACAAAAAATCTTCGTAAGACAAACCATGCCTAAACCATTAGCATCTTAGAAGTTGTTTAACAACCTACCATTATGAAATAATGAGTAGTAATTATTTTGCCATATTGTTTAAATTGTCTATAGAGGGCACTGACTTCATTATCAAGCATTTACAGTTTTTTTTTGTCATGAAAAAGACCTCTCTGTTCCGGTACTAAGAACATTTGAATTAGACG
>CAJDSM010014955.1:12339-22528 GCA_903981925.1 Ostrea lurida
CGGGGGGGTAACGAAGATATTGACCTCTGTATAACATTCGCCAGTTCTCCACTACTATCAGGAACTTTCATATAAATTTCCTAGCTTTTCTGGCCCCAGTGGTTCTTGAGAAGATTCGCGGGTGAGGTCGTTTAGAATTGACTTGAAAACAAAGGCGCTGAGTCTCACCCCAAAAGGGTGAGATATAACCTCACATTGCTATGCCTTAGACTTTTCACAATTCTTATCTTATCAATACTACGCAGCAATCTTCATTTTCGCGTGGGCGGGATTCGCGATCTCATACCGCCCGGGTTGTAGTATTCAGCAGTAACGACATCACAAAATAAAGAATTGAAAATGACGTTGAAATGAAAAGCTAACAGGTAAATCATTCATAAGAGTCCGAGTGTGGTCCTTCCATGCATGGCCCCGCGACTATAATTAGATAAATACCTACCACAAAAGCCTATATCAAGGTATATGTTTTTCACCTATGTTTTAACAATAATTGATCTCTCGAGTAATGAGTCTCAACTGAGAATAAAGGCAGTATCATTAATTATGTCTGCTCCATGACAATTGTGTGTGTTGAAACCTTTGCAGGGGTCCCAGGTCTAAATTATGAATTTTAGATTTAGTAAATCCAAAGACTAAATTGTGGTTCGATATATGTTTTTTCATGACAAATATTGTCACGAGTGAAGAGAGTAGTTCGTGAAAATAAATGCAGACTTTTGAATAAAGTTGTCCTCATACATGATGATTTGACAATGGATCAATGAAGCCAGATGCTAGGACCATTTGACCAGGTATTTTTCAAAACACCATTAGGAGATTTCTCTAACTTCGACTCTTTAAGACAGTATCCACACTGTTCAAGTTAGATCATCAGATATGAACTTAGACTATAGAAATCCACTTTTTGTATATCTCTATTAGATTTTCTGGTTGTACATACTCAGGGTAGCTACACTGAACTAATGACAGCATTTTTTTTTCAAAATATCAACAGATTCTCAGTCATCTGATTGTTTGCTATCGAACATCGTACACCAAAGTTTCAATTCAATCAAATGTAAACTTTTAGAGCTATGGTCTGAAAACACTCTGTCCATATGCATGTTCAGACTTCTCGTATGAAAAATCAGTCATACATATCACATATATATATCATATTAATAAAATTAAAAATAAATAAATCAAATCCCGACCCCTTCACAACCAAAAATCAAAACAAGAGTGCCTAATGTGGTCACATCGCTCAATTGGGGTTCTGAACACATGCTTGACATAATAGGAATGATGCAGTATTTGAGGATAATATGCTTTTAATACCTTTTGTGGCCCACCCAACCCTCTCGAGGCGCGCGGGGCATTAAATTCTAAACACAACTTAAATTTATCTACCATATTACGGAAGATATCAGGTAATAATCCACAGTCGTCTGTTCACACTGAAGATTTTAATTAGAATTTTTCCCTATACTCTTTGCTGAAATATTGATCCTGCTTCTTTTTGTAAGACAGAGCGGGACCGAATTTACTTTTAACTACTCTGGGGGTACATGATTTGAACAATACTTTTATCTTCATTATACTCAGGAGGTTTTTTGGCCGCAGTGGTTCTTGAGAAGATTTTTTAAAAGATTTTCCCTATATACATTCATAATGTAAAACTTTGATGCCCCTAATGGGCCATCAATCGTAGGCGGCCTCCTCGAGCGCGCGTCCACTGATTTTTACTCTGAAACAAATACGTTTATGGATATCTCCTATATCTATATCAGGAAGCTTATCATATCAATTTGTACATACCAGACTTGAAATAAATTTAAAACATATCTCTGAAAGAAATATAGTTGCTTTCAAGTCACGGGTTTTTGAACAAAATCACCCCCACGAAACGCATTTTAATTTTAGAATAATGGTGAATTAATAATCAATTTTTACAACTGGACAGCTGTATAACAGTAGCTTGGGACTCCTAAAGAGTTCAGATCATTGTTTCGAGTTGACAGGTGCGGTCATCGCATCACAGGCGTTTCAGCTTTTTCCCAGGCGCCGCATGGTCTGGCAGAAAAAGATGGGTTTTGAATTATGACACAAGCCACCGTTATTGTTATGTAGACGAGTGTACTTATTCACGTGAGGGTAACATACCTCTCGAGTTCTTTGTATTGTATAGCGCGAGGCGGTAGAGTTACTGCAGCTTTTCGATTGTACAAACTTTATAAATGCTGGCTCCCGTTGTACATTCCCAAGGAATGACTAACTTTGTCTTACCATAAGTATTCAGAGTATGTACAAATTATGGCCCTAGCGGTTCTTCGTTATTTTTATAGAAGTCGAAAAAGTTAATGCAGAACGATTGAAATCGACGATACAGGACAAAAAGTGCAATATCAAGATATAAGCTTTCATTGAACTTTCGGTTCCAGGTGAGACTAAAAATGGGGAGTGGTATACCATTTCTCTTTGTGAGCACTACCGTCAGTCAACTCAGTAGGTGCTTTCAGGTTTTCACTAGCTATGTTTGTGCGGTTGTTAGGATTAGAATTCCTCTTCCGGAATGCTCAAAAGCATTGATTCTGGTGGAGAAGTTGAAAATGTGAAAAGTTAGCAGACAGACCATGGACGACGATAATGGGGCGATCAGAATAGCTCACTTTTGTAAAGCTATAACAAAATGACACACTCGCATTTTAAATCTAATTTATCTTCGAACAACTACTATTAGAAATATATAGACATCTATACACGTCTAGTACGAAGATAATGCATGTGTTATTTTAATGTCTTTTAGGTAAAGTGATATGTGACAAAATATAGGTATTTATAAATCACCAGGGCAGTTTTTGGTTTTGTTTCTTTTTGTTTTCGTTAAAAAGTTGACAGGTGCAGGGTAGGACAAAGGAACTATCTATCGGGGTTTGATCTTTGTCTAAAATTACCGGTATGTTTATCCATTTTCAAGATTTGCCCACCTGCCCATTTCTCTGGTTGACACCTGGAACAATACAAGAGATTTTCTTTTTTGAGACATTTGTTAGTTTGGGGGGGACTATACATCGGGATTTAAAGAATGTGCTAACCGTTGTTGAGGCTCCCTCAGGATCATCTACATGTTATTGTAGTCGTTACGTGATCTGACTGTTGAACTGGTTAACGTAGACTAAATTCCTTCCTCAGTTCTAAGTTATATGTTTCTGAAATTTGCGAGTTTTGGTAACCCCTGTCAAACGGATTCGTCAAAGTAATCATTTTTTCATCACCCTCCCATCGGACAATCTTTTTGAGAGGTGTATGCGCAATAGACCAATTTAATTCTTAAAAATCGAAAATTGCTAGATATATATTCATGAACTGCAGAAGTAACATTCTGTTTTCAATGATCGACATTCATCGGTGCCTACATTTGCTGTAGCTTCAACACAAATGATACTGTGGGAGACAGCTTCTTTACTGACAACTTCATTTGTAATATATAACTTCTAGTGAGGTTTATGGATTGTAAAGAGTTTTTATTTCTGACTTAAAACCAAACACGGCGCGACTCCTACCAATTAAATAGCTACATCCACCTTAATTTTTTTTTTTCTATTTTCAGGAAAAAAAAAATTCCTTGAAATGTTCCTTTTCCCTGGTCCATGATGATACGTTGGTAAGTTTGCTCCGAAGCGGTCGATGAACATGAATTAGGGTCAGCTGTGGGTATCTGAATGGCAAGTCAACAGTTTATTTGCAATCCAATTTAAACTCACAAGACTTTATTTTATAAAAGATAATTAATTCCATTTAAAAGTATTTCCTCAAAATATAAGCAAGAACATATAAAACATTAAAGCGGAAATGTATTCTATAAGATATATTGATGGAATAATAGGTTCACTAATGAATATACATAAGCAAGTATGGAGATTATATGGTTCTTTACTTGGAGGTTCAGTTAATGTTTTGCGTGCCAATGAGGCCTGTATTAAATTTAGAACATTAAAATAAAATTGCAGCTTCCTACCTAATCGCGCGGTCAGGCCCTAAACCATTTTTTTTCTGAACGTGTTCGCCAAAAACACAGCTATTTTTATTTTTTGGCCTAATAAAATTAACCAGTTTTTTTTCCCCAACAAAAAAACTTCTTAATAACTACACTGCATATCCTGCGAAGAATATTGTTTGAAACTTTTTCACAAAAATACCCAATTGGAATGTTTAAATGTAAAATATTACAAACAAATATACGGGAAAAAATTATTGGTATATAGAATTAGACTTTCATTGTCACTTGATGAGATGTAGATCTGCTCAGAAGAAAACATATTCTGTGAGATATCCCCGTGATAATAGATACCATAAGGCTTAATACTTATACATAATGTATAATAGTTTTGCAGGGACTTCCACAATCACTTCCGACATAACCATGGTATGCACTGATATCGAGTTCAACTATCTAATGAATTGCCAAATTCAATTGACTCTTGATCAAATTCTATATTTTTTATCAATTTTGCATTGCTTTAATAAAACCCCTTTTGAATATCATGAACATTATTTCTACAACAGGAAAGATCATTAGCCAGGTCCAGTTTTGTATCATGGGTAATATATCGCCCTTCCCAGCTTTCCTTCTGCCATTTTCAATACTGCTGTTCTTTAAAGATGTAAAAAAAAAAAGAAATCATGTAACTGTGCTTTACTATTAATCATATTTCAAATTCTGGCATTGCTAAGGTGTATTTCAATCTGAAATTTTACTTTTTGTCCACTGATCTTAAAAATAACTTTACAAAAAATCATAATTCCACTTTATCCAGTTAAAACATATGATGGTTTATTTTTTTCAGTTTCCTCGTCTAAATTCTTTTCAAAATTTATTTATTATAATAAATATTATATGTTCCCTGTGCGAGACTAAATGCCCACCATTTATTTAAAACGGCACCAAAGGGAATGTTGTATATTTAAAACTTAGCACTTTTCTTTCAATGCTTAACCTGAATCGCTATATTCCCGGCAAAAAAATCTTAATTAACATTAATCAAAACTACAAAGTGGTTGCTTGAGTAGAGCAGGATTGGTATCCACACCATAAATATCCATTGCTGAAGAAATAAATTCCAAGGGTGCTGTGCTTATTATGTATTGTAGAGAGAATCATATGAAAGATGAGACCAAGGGAAGATATAGTAGGAAGAATATATATTCATGATTTCTGAATTCGGCAATAATGCGACTCGACTATTATCTCGATTTATTCATATCTAATGACAACTTTATTTAGTAGATTGCGATCTCATTATCATTTTTCTATCCTCACAGCGACAGTCATAATGAAAAACATTATTTTATAACTTTTTATCAAGAATAATATAATGAGAATAAAGTAAGGTTAGTTAAAATTTATAAGTTCAGTTGTACTTGTTACATTGAGACTTCTTCGAGAATTTATATCTGAAAAGTATCATAGTATAACAATGTATTATACAAATGAAATAAATCTCATTAATTAAAATCGAGAATATTCATGTTTGATTGAAATTGTTGGCAAATAACAAATCTCTGAGTTGTTCAACAAGCTCAGCAAACTATGGGATAATTCCTTTTTTTCATATTTCTCCACAGAGAAGTCGCGAAGCTACACTCCTGGGTTACACAAACAACAAATTGGTAAGATGTCACACCAAGCGGAGGCAGAGATCACAAGAATAGGTGCGAGATGAGCATCAAGGTCCATTAGTACTATGCCACACGTGACACTACATGTTGATGAATGGAAACTGGGAATAGGTAGACAATAGTGAAAATTAATATTACTAGCCGGTTCCTACAAATCTGTAAGCATTGGGACTTGAGTTAGACGAGTTTTTTAGTGACAGGCGAATTGCATCATTTGATGAACGGAATGAAACAGGGACATTAAAATAGTGAACCTCACAGACTCGGGTTGCAATTATATACAATTGATTACATAGGAAACGCATCACTGAACTGAAACGGTCTCAAACTACAACTAAAAATAATATAAGAGAATAGAAGCAATAAAATCCTGGTCATAGTTTTTAGATATACCTTATTACGGCGGTGTGAGGGTGGGGTTGGTAGCTTCATTCGGATAAATATAGGAAGAGTGGCGGCGAGTCTCTGATATCAATAAAAAAACAAAAAGCACATTGGTTGGCGAGTTGACATCTTCGCGTATAAAATGGGGGAGGAGAGAGGGAGTGATGTGGAGAAGGGATGGTAGGGGGTGGGATGACGGTGGTGGCGCCGTGGGAGCGCCGTATTAGTAGGGAGAGAGAAGAGACAGCGATGAGGTGGTAAACCACTGGGGTGGCGGGTGGGGGGGTGGCGGGGAGTTAGTAGCATTATATAAGAAAAGGTAGGGGCTGTAGTTGGTTAATCATAGTCATGGGCTTATAATCATTGGGGGGCGAGTTGTTCACCCCCGCCACGATCTCTAAAAAAGGACTCGGGGGCGATTTGGTCTCCTCATTATAGCTCGGACTAACAAATTTGGTGCGGAAGTTGATTTAAATTCTAAAAGGTGGGTCGCAGAGGTAGTTTGTTGAACCAGGTAAGAAGGGGGAGAGTTAGGCATCGGGACGACGAAGGATGTCTGGGCAGGTTCCTGAACTGCACCATACTAAGCTAGTTGGGATACCTGAAGATCAGCATAACAATTGTCACTGGGGTTAGTAACTTCGGAATAATTTTGGTATTGGTAGCAGCCAATGACATAACAAACAAAAAAATTTCTAGCGAGGTCTAAACTAAAAGTTTATTATTATTATTAGCTTAGGCCATAATAATCTATCCAACTTACGCAGTATTCCCTACTTGAGCAAAATATATTCTCTCATGAGCGCCATAAACTGTCCTACCATGGCTCGGCTATCAATTTGAACTTTACAAAGCTGTTTCTCACGAACAGTGGGACTGGAACAGTTTATGCAGGTATCTTGTTTCCCTCTCGGCAATTTGGATTTTGAAATCCAAAAGCTAATTGCAGATGGTATGAGACAGCCAGTAAAAAAAACCCATGAAAACTGGCTTGAAATATTTTAGCTGCGACAGTTTGCCTCACTGATCTTACAAAACTCTGTACCAGCCGTGTTTTTTCCATCGTTTGACAACGTTAAGAGAACGTAAGTGACTCGGACACAATCGTATTACAAGTTTTAAACAATGCTCAGTACACAAATTGAAATAATTTTCATCTGCTAATTAAGCAAACTTTGCCTGATGTTAGTAAGATCACGTGATAGAACGCGTCTGCACACATTTGTGTGTCGCCCTAGCACGCCGAAGTCGAATTGACCCGAACGACCAGTTTGAATCTCATGTTTGTCTTTCGTTTATCACAATTACGAGAACATCTCATTAACTTTCAATCATGAGAAGTCCTGTAATCGGTGAGATAATCTTAAAAACAAGAATTTTTTCACGTATCATATATCGTAACTCTGCTGTATGTCATACTTTCTGTCTTTCCAAATCAGTCTTGCTGAAAACACCCATGTTTCTCGCCAAATACCCTCTTGCAAAACAGGTTGATCTTTTAGAAATTTGGAGAACAATCGTTTATATTTTGTGGTAATTTTCCGTAGTAATGTTATTGGCTCTTATCATAAATATTGATTACATACATGACATATGGAACGTGTTTTTCTAGAGACGGAATATTTATTTATGGAAATAAAGCGCAAGTACAAAAATAGGCAAAAAATTAGATATTGTTCTTTCGTGAATAATACATTTTGGTTGGTCCATCGTGAATGAATATTTATGATCAAAGACAACCTACAATGTTAACTTTTTAATCCACTTTTAGAGGAAATCATCAGATACGGAATATGCCCCACTTTTATTTCGATTTTGCATGATTCTTACAGAGACTAGTACTCTAAGTTTAATAAAAAAGAGTATTACGGAGTAGTTCCCCTGCCATGTTCAAAAAATTTTTTGTCAAGGTTTATAGTTAGTTAACAATGTTAGAGAGAACCTTTTTGTAATTTATATAGCGAAATTTATTTGTAAAGCTTTAAGAACAATAGAACCACGTCTGTACATTTAAAGTGTTTTGGTTTTTTTTTTGTTCTGTTTTGTTTTTTGGTTTGTCTTGAATTTGGGTCTTGGATTTAATTTTTTCTTGTTCTTCTCACCTGGTAGGACTGTCATTCTCCTTTTTTATCTGCCATATTTCTTTCTGAGGTTAATGACTGAATATTTGAATTGACCGGTCTGATTTCCTCTCAGTTACTTTTTTGACTTGTAATTATGTTTATACATGTACAAATTTGTTTAATGCTTTATACATGCTTCTTCACAGAAAAATGTCTGTCCTTCTGCAATTAACAAGATATATTAGGTTTGAAGTGACATCACCCCACAATCGTTATACATTACTGGAACAGGCACCCTAGGCAAAAACTACACAAATTTTGATGTTAAGGGCCTTAGTTTTGCAAATATTTCAGAAACAATGCTTTCCACTGACATGTATATGCTACCAAACGAGCACCTATCTTTTATCAAAGAGTACAAATATATTGCATACTTTGATGCTTCGTTTAGTGATATTATTGTTCAGGAACTCCTTATCTGTCGCCACCGGAAGATACCTAACAAAGACATCCAATTAGACGTTGAAAACTATCGTCTCGTCGTGCTGGAGACTCGGGAGACATTCTATGTAGGAGAATATGTACTGGATCTTAATGATATGATAGGAGTATGTGCTCCATTTTCACTTCCTGTCGTTGAATCAGATTCAAGAATGACTGAAATACTGCACACCCTTACAACGGCTCTAAATATTGTCAGTACATCTGGTTTGGTAATTCTTTTTGGTATTTATATGTCAATTCCAAGTCTGCGAACACTCCCAGACCTCAATACTATGAGTTCTGTCTTTTCTCTCATTTCCATGCAAGTTACATACACAATTACAAACACTTTTGAGAAGATGACAGTCCAGTGTATATTGGGTGGGATGCCGCTGTTACATTATTTCTGGCTATGTATGTGTTGTTGTCTATTTATTTGTTGTAGATGCATGTGGCAAACATTTAGTGGTCCTATAACAAGTAAAATATCTCAAAGCAATACGCGGGTATTCACTCATTTCATGTTATTTTCTTACATAACTCCTCTTCTTGTCGTAGGTGTAAATGCAACGGTTGTCTACCTGTTGTATGGAGATGTCGGTTATGGTAAAAACGTGTGCTTTGTAGACAACAAGATTTCAAACATTGTCACATTCGTATTTCCGCTGTCTTTAACTTGTTTGGTAAATACCGTTTTGTTTCTACACACAATTTCTAACTTTCAACTCGATAAAACCATCAGAAAATCCAAGCAAGATACCTCAGAGTTCGTCATTTTTGGAAAACTTTTCAGTTTGACAGGAATTGTTTGGATTTTGCAAATTATTGACGGCTTCATTCCACAAATTTCTTTATATTCTTTCGTTACAACAATTCTAACGTCATCACAGGGACTGTTTATTTTTATCAGTTTTGTGACGTCTCCACAAATCATAAAGCATGTGAAATCCTGCAGAAATCTTGACGGACAGAGTAAAAGTAATGCTTCGACTACCAGGTGTCCTTATACATCTAGCGATACAGCCTGAAAAAAGTTGTGTTTGGAATAATTATTGTCAACTTTTTGTAAAAATATTTGTGTTTTCCTAACTTTTCTATCATTTTGCAAGCGACATAAATAACTTCATGTCAGTGTAGGATCTCTTATGATTTGTGGTTTGATATGCTTTATATGTAAAGGCAAAGATAACGAACAGTGATCAAGCTCGTAAGTCCTAAATAGAATACAAGAACAAGAGTTGGGCAATCACGGACCCCTGGACACACCAGAGGTGGGATCAGGTGCCTAGGAGGAGTAAGCATCCCCTGTTGACCAGTCACCCCCGCCGTGAGCCCATAGTCTTGATCAGGTAAACGGAACAGTCCGTAGTCAAATCAGTGTGTGAAATACGGCTTAACAATGGCTATGAAACACATCAGACAACATTTGACTCAATGATAGGTCATATTGGTATCTATCCCCGAGCCTTGGCGACCATTTTTTTTTCTCCTGACGACGTTGTCATTGTTGGCAACTGCGCCATATTTCACAATTCTTGATTTATTTTTTTGGGGGGGGGGGGTCTCCAAAACGTTCAATATAAATAGGCGAAGTTAACATC
>CAJDSM010014956.1:0-32500 GCA_903981925.1 Ostrea lurida
TGATAATCTCTTTAAAATATTTAAAAAAACTTAAATATAAAAATTCACGTTGACTATACCAGTTATGTGTATTTTCCAAAGCCAATTACATACGGAACAGGAATAACGTTGTTTTGACGTTCAATATTTTGACCGTTCAAATTGGAATCACTGAATATTGACGTCATGGTTTATATAGGCGGGTCTTTTTATAACACCAAATTTATCTATAAATATCTCCAGTTACATGGTATAATTCTTATATATTCTTGATTACCGTGTGTTTTCTTCTATAAGGAATTCAGCATAAAAACCTAATTTTGTGATTTTTATGTCATTAAGACCCCTTTTCTCTCATTACACTGGCTTCATTTGTCCCAACTGTAGTAGTCCCATATATATGATGATAGTTTGACTCCAGGCAGAATCTGCATAATGCTCTTGAGCCCAGACAGACACATATCCGCTACTTCGATGTCCAGTGTGCTTGACCTTTACCCTTTTCGACCCCAAAATTCAATACGGAAACACCTTTTCGTCCCATGGGTAGACCATATTGCATGCATTTTGAATATGGTTCACTCTAGGTGGTAAAGGCTAACACTAAGAGTCTTTGGGAACCATTTCTGTCTACAGACGGGCAAGGACAGGCACAACCCGTTCCAGCCGTAGGACAACTCCCCTCTCCCCAACCCTGTTGCAGGGGTATACAATCATGATAAAAAAAAACTCCCTTGCTCATTCCAAATATTCATGTTAGTTTCACATCTAACTATTAAATAGCATTGAACAAGATGCTTTTCAAATGTTTTACATACTTTACACTCACTCTTCACCAAGCTTGCCCCCCCCCGCTGTGGTCATGAAGCCCCCCCGACCCGGGATCCCCCAAATTTACAATTTTTGGCTAAAGGCCTTCCTCTCTTACGTGCTACTATTGCATTGTTTCTCTCAGACGGTTAGTTCGTTTTTGAAAACTTGGTCAGATTTAAGCAGTTTTTTGTGCCCTGCCCCTAAGGCCCCGAGGGGTGCGATCGAGACATTGAAAATTACCAACCTTTAAGAGCGCCCTTTCTCAAAAGATGCTTCATGCCAAAGGAAGTAGGTCGCCACGAAAGGCGTGGAAATGATTGCCCTACAATGTAAAATGTACTTTAAAATTGACAAATTTCCAAGATAATATTTTCTGCAAAAATGATAGACCATGTATGACTAGTTTATCAGGGTTGGTTAAATTTTTTGGAGTTTTCACATAGTCGTATCTTAAAGATTTAATTCCCCCAAACATTCAATGAAATAATCATAAAATGCAAAAACTTGCTTAATTCACCGACATTTGCTTTTGATATAACAACGAAATTCGTTATTAGACACAGGCTTCGGATCCAAGAAGATGTTTATTAAAAATTTCGAATCTTCTTCATCGATATTTAAACTGCCAAAAAATAAAATTGCGTCCCAAGCCTGTTGCTCTATTCGATCTTCGTGCAAGCCAAGTGTCCCGATTTCGCTTACTTGATTGACGAGTAGCCGAATTCGGCACACTTGGCTTGCGAGGATGGTGGCTCATATAACAATTTTTTCGTCGTTTTATCACAAAAAAATGTGGCAGATTTTAAGCAAATTCTTGCCAATTTTGTGATATTTCATGAGGTGTTTACGGGCAATTAAAGTGTCTTTTATTACACCCAATGTAGACTTCCAAAAATTTTACCCATCGTTGATAACACTAATCCATACATGGGCTATCGATTTTTGGCAGAAAATAATTTGTGTTGAAATTTCACTTTATATTGTTTACGCATTTTACAGTGGCAGGATTTCGCACCTTCATGGGCCACTCCTTCTGAAAAAGAATTGCGAATGGCAGTTTATCCAAGAAGTTTAAAGATGTTCAATTGTTAACACACTTTCACTCAATGGATCATTTTTGCGCCCCCACCCTTATACCAAAACCCCTAACGCTAGGATCGATGAAATTAAGAAGGCATTCCGCCTACTCATTCAAAATATAATTCATTTTAGTGTTCACATAATTATCATAGCATTAAACCCGTTGGGGGTCGCGGTTAGAATAAGGTTCCCGCAGCATCCCCTTAGAGTGTCCGTAGAGGCGACTGAATGTGGCGCGCGTCATTTCGGCTGAGAGCGCCGGTAAAAACCGAAAGTCCGTGTCACAGCAGGTTGTTGCGACGATAAAAGAAGATCCCTCCCTGCTCAAAGGCGCCGAGCATGGGCCCAAATTTTGAAGCCCTTCACCGGTAATGGTGACGTCTCCATATGAGTGAAATATTCTCGAGTGGGACGTAAAACAATAAACCAATCATATTTATTTCGGGTTATCTTAATCATGCAAATGCATAATTATAGTGTTTGTTTAATTAGTTTGTTTCTTTGATTGTTTATTATAGCATGACAATGAGAACATCTTATTCATTTTTTTTTTTATCCTTTCTTGAATTTGTTCTTCAATTATTCTAAAAATTTTGCTCCTAAAATACAGATGTAGCATATGCAATAGTATCAGGTAATGTGCATGCAACATCCTGTACCTAAGTATCCAGATATTTTGAACTTGGGCGATATTTGTTAGGCTTATAAATACGCAAAAATGAGATTTATTTTTTTTTTTTTAAAAAAGAAGAATTACTTTACTATTTTCAATATCTGGCTATCGATCGGCCGTTGGATTAGAAATAAATCGCATGGAAGCGTATATTATTTAATATCGGGGAAATGCTGATATTGTAGAAAGAAGACAGGGAGGGGTGGGTGTGAGATAGAAACAATACTCTAGGGAGGGGTGAGATAAAAACAATATTCTAGGGAGGGGTGGGTGTGAGGTAGAAACAATACTCTCTCATATCCTTGATGAATTTTGCGGTAATTGGAGAAGTGATTTGGTCTGGTACGAAATTGGGCGATCCATCTTATGCAGCAATTCACTCCTGACGTTATTATATATCGAAGATCGATCAGCACCGTCTCTGTAATATTACAGTCGTGGTCCTGATGACGTAACTGTGAACTGAACTCTGTATTACCTCTCGCAGACAGATCACAGTTTCGTGTTACTCCGTTTAGCAAGGTAAAAAGTTGTCATTTTCTACATCCGCGACAAAATAAAATTACAATTTCTTAGAAATGTGTAAAGCCCAGCAATGATGTTAGTTATGTTACAGTCTGAGTGTAAATGAGGGAAGAATTAATCCGCAGTATCGGATTTGTTGTGACTACGTCATGAAAAGCAGGTACTCAGGGCTTGACCGAGGAGTGAACCCGTAAAGTAAATATCCACTGACATACTTTATAGTCGTACAGTGTCGATTGAAAATACCTACGATTTCAACAGACGAAACTATCGATTTCTGCAAATTAAAAATTGATAATCTTATATCTATTCTGCACCCATATGCTCCTGGTCACTAATTGGTGGTCCGTCGTGAAAAACTGGGAGCAGACGTCTAATTATCTATGTAAACACGCAGACGTTTCAGAAGAATGGGTCAGCCTGACACAACAACGTGACCCGAAGTCAACTTTTAAGTATACATCGCCCATACATCTACATGCTTGTAATCAGATCATGCTGGCCAATTAGCTATAGACAGACTGCTTTGTCACTAAGAAATCTCGAGGTCAGTCTCAGAGACAATTTGCTCCGGACTGTGGCGAATCGATTTAGTAGGAGAGGCTTTTATTTCATTTTAAATAGAAAAAGTCATTTGGGGTCAAACTGAAGACCAACGTCACCGCGATATGTCGGAGGAACGATATTTAATGTGTCAGGTATGTAAATTTCCTGTTTTGATATTTGGTGTTTTTTTTCATGAAGAAGAGAAGGTTTTCAACAATCTGATTTTTCCCCTGAATATTTCATTTTGTGTTATGGTAACTTAGGCATTACATTTTCTACGCTTACGTTTTAAAATCCGAATTTTGTAATGGCTTTATACAGAAATAGTTTGTATGTATTTCTTAGTGAAATTACAAAGACTAACATAATTTAATGAATTAATTATTTTAGTCAATTTATGTCACGAAAAAGTCGCTATGTTTTAACAAGTGTACATGTTCACCGTAATAGACAGGTGAAGATTATGGTCAACCATTTTGTAGTTACATAAAAATCAAGATTTTAAATTTAAAAAAAAAAATAAAACAAAAAAAAACTACTTTATGATTGAAAACCGTATTTGTTGGCGAGAATTTCTTCACTTTGAAATATATTTTGGGTTGTGATTTGTATTATAGCGTAATACTTACTCTACTTTATTTTCTCAGGGATTTTGTTTACGGATTTTGCTAGGGGGGTAGGAATGCCCTGGAGGCAGAGAGTAATTAATTGTTTTGTTAATTATGCAGTAATATACAAACAGCTAGGAATGTCATCCCTTATATATTTATATTGTCAATTAAATTGATTACGTTGAATTAAGAGTTCGGTGCTTTTTTCGAGAAAACAGCGGAGGGATATCATATATCATCAGTACAGTAGGAAATGTGTGAACAATGTCAGATGTTAATGCGATGCTTTAAAACAGAAAATACTTATTTAGGAAATAACATTATAACATGTACATGTATGTTCTACTTTTAAATATTTCAAATTGTTGATTTTGAAGTGTGTGTGTGCGTGGAGATTGGAATCATTCCACCTCACTACAACCGCATTTTGCAGGGACAACTGCATAAATCAATCAGAAAGTACATGTATATGGCAAAACATTTTAAAGGGGGTAGCTGTCAGATCTGGAGTAAACCCTCTTGATTTTCGACTGTTGTTATGTTTAAACTGAAGGGGGGAATGTAAAAAAAAAAAAAATTTAAATGTAAATAAAAAAAAAAAAATTTTTTTTTTTAGGATATTGTGAAAATAATAATTACGAGTTCTCCATAGAGGATTATTTACTTCCTGTATAGTTTTTTTTTTTCCTGCAATTGCTTCTACAAAAAGAAAACAATATTTATTTCAAAATTGCAGCAACAGGTGTATACTTCTAATGGCACTGGTGCTTTAATGTGAACAGTATTCAATATATTGATGGGATTGGGCAACAAGCTTAGCTTATATAAGCCCTCTCCCTATTGATCAAACAGGATATGGATTTATACAAAATTGTATAAAATATGTAATTATATCCCCGCTCCCAAGGAGAGGGGGTATACTGTTTTACCCCTGTCCGTCCGTCCGAAACAAATATTCCCGTCGCATTTTTCTCATATTTGGTGTATCACTTCATTTCTGGGTCCCATACCGTTCTTACCGAATTCAGATTTTTCGCATGTCAATATTTTTGAGTTGTATTAATGTGAAATAAATGTTTTCGTCGCACTTTTCTTTGAAACTTCATATATCAGCCACTTGATATTCGCATGTCAACTTCCTATAACTGACATAGTCAATATTTTCGACTGAAATTTTTTAGTCTTCATGTGAAATAGATATTTTTGTCACACTTTTCTCTGCAACTGCATATTACAGTCACTTGGTATCAACCTCCCTTACTGTCTTAGACGTAGTCACTTTGGATGATATTCTCAGCTAAACATTTAACACATCAATAATTTGAACACAATGTCAAGTGATAATGACACTGTTACAAAATGTTACCTTGCTGAACCACGGACGGTTTCATCATATTTATTAAACAAGCATTTTCTTGTTTCGTTTCTAGCTCCTGATTTTTTCTTTGACTGTGTTAGAAAAAGGTTGTTTTTGGTCATGAAGGAGGAACATTGAGTGCACGAAAGTTAAATGTCCAAGGATATTGATTGATTAGACCAAAGTATTTTGTTGTTATATCTTACATATAAGTTGGACAGAACTGCGCTTAATTAATCCGGGTGAGAATAGGTCCTCAGCATCCCCTTGCGTGTCGTAAGAGGCGACTGAATGGAGCGATAATTCGGATGAGACCGGAAAAACCGAGGTCCGGTGTCACAGCTGGTGTGGCACAATAACCCTGCTCAAAGCCCCGAGTGCCGAGCATATAGGCCTAAATTTTGCAGCCCTTCACCGGTAATGGTGACGTCTCCATATTGGCATAATTCCTCGAGTGGACGTAAAACAAGAAATAATCAATCATCAATAGAAAAAAACCATTTGGAAGATTTTATACGTCACCAAATTTACGTAATGTGCCACACATCTTCAGACGTATGCATGACGTTTACGGCCGTAATAGTGAATAGTGTTTTCTTTTCCATTGTGACATTTCCCACTATAAAATGAAATCTCCATAAGGTCCTATCCGAAAGACCTGTGGTTCTTACTCCTAGTACCGAGATGTTTGGTGAAGGAACAGTCACGTCACTACACGTGTTAGACGTTATAGGTTATAGGATCGAGAATCGAACCCCCAGCTTTCCGATTGCAAAGCGAAAGCCTTAACCACTTGCCTGTCGCGACCGGTTGTATAAAATTAGTTATTGTTATCAAATGATTTTTGTTTACATTGTGGCGTTCTATTCAATATTCCCCCTAGTGTAATAGTAACATACTTAAGAAGAACTACCACTGATTACTGACCTACAAAGTTGAAGCAATGTCAAATGGTCAAAATGATGGTTTGCTGATAAAAACGGTCAAAATCAATTTATCTACATGTATACGTAGAACCATCCGTATTTGAGATTTTCAAAAAGCCTCTAAATATTCAATTAGATGCAACATTATAAAGCTTCTAAGCGAGTGTGATATGTCACAAATATTGATTTAAATGAAATACTTTTCCACATCTGCCGTGTATCGATTTAGGAGATTGTGCAGAACAAGATATCTTTGACCAAAGCAGCGGAGGCAACAATTCAAGAATTGCAGATCTAGATTTTAATGATAATATAACTTAGATTATAATAATCGTTGTAATCTAACGTACAATGATAATTATAATCGATAAAACTTATTTTAGATTATACATTTGATAATCGCCATAACTTCGATTATAACATTCATGATAAAGTGTACAAAATATAGATTATAAAAATAGTAGTGATTAGCTCATGCTATTCATATAATGCTTATCATTGCATAATGATTGTCAAAATCTAAATTAAGCACGACTATTTTGACATAAACGTCTATTGACATGAACATCTTTTGACATGAACAGCTAATGACATGAACAGCTATTGACGTGAAATTGCTGACGAGCAGTAGTTACTAGCATCAATATTATTGACATGAACATGATATTACATGAACTAATGACATGGACAGCTTTTGACATGAACAGCTAATGACATCAACAGCTATTGACGTGAAATTACTGACGAGCAGTAGTTACTAGCATCAATATATTATTGACATGAACAACTAATGACATGGACAGCTTTTGACATGAACAGCTAATGACATGAACAGCTATTGACGTGAAATTGCTGACGTGCAGTAGTTACTAGCACATCAATATTAATGACATGAACATATCTATTGACATGAATCGCTAATGACATGTACAGCTACTGATTTAACGGACGACATGTACACTACTGATGTTAACAGACGACATGTACAAGCTACTATGTTAACAGACGGCATGTACAGCTACTGATGTTAACAGACGACATGTACAGCTACTGAGTTAACAGACGACATGTCACAGCTACTGATGTTAACAGACGCATGTACAGCTACTGATGTTAACAGACGACATGTACAGCTACTGATGTTACAGACGACATGTACAGCTACTGATGTTAACAGACGACATGTACAGCTACTGATGTTAACAGACGACATGTACAGCTACTGATGTTAACAGACGACAGTACACTACTGATGTAAAGACAATGTACAGCTACTGATGTTAAACAGACGACATGTACAGCTACTGGTGTTAACAGACGACATGTACTACTATTGTTAACAGACGACATGTACAGCTACTGATGTTAACAGACGCGACATTGTACACTACTGATGTTAACAGACGACATGTACACTACTGATGTTAACAGACGACATGTACAGCTACTGATGTTAACAGACGACATGTACAGCTACTGATGTTAACAGACCACATGTACAGCTAGCATGTGTTAACAGACGACATGTACAGCTACTGGTGTTAACAGACACATGTACAGCTACATGATGTTAAGACAGACATGTACCTACTGATTTAACAGACGACACTGTACAGCTACTGATGTTAACAGACACATGTACAGCTACTGATGTAACAGACACATGTACAGCTACTGATTTTAACAGCGACATGTTACAGCTACTGTGTTAACAGACGACAGTAAGGTACTGAGGTTAACAAGACACATGTACACTACTGATGTTAACAGAACGACATGTACAGCTACTGATGTTAACAGACACTGTACAGCTACTGATGTTAACAGACGACATGTACAGCTAACTGATGTTAACAGACCGACATGTACAGCTACTGTGTTAACAGAACACATGACAGCTACTGATTAAACAGACGACATGTACAGCTACTGATGTTAACAGACGACATGTACAGCTACTGATGTTAACAACGACATGACAGCTACTATGTTAACAGACACATGTACACTACTGATGTTAACAACGACATGTACAGCTACTGATGTTAACAGACGACATGTACAGCTACTGTGTTAACAAGACACTGATTACAGCTACTATGTTAACAGACGACATGTACAGCTACTGGTGTTAACAGACGACATGTACAGCTACTGATGTTAACAGACGACATGTACAGCTACTGATTTAACAGACGACGATGACAGCTACTGTGTTAACAGACGCACATGTAACAGCTACTGTGTTAAACAGACGACATGTACAGCTACTGATGTTAACAGACGACATGTACAGCTACTGGTGTTAAACAGACGTACATGTACAGCTACTGCGTGTTAACAGACGACATGTACAGCTAGATGTTAACACAGACGACATGTACAGCTACTGATGTTAACAGACACATGTACAGCTACTGATGTTAACAGAGACACATGTACAGCTACTGATGTAACAGACGACATGTACAGCTACTGATGTTAAACAGACAGACATGTACAGCTACTGATGTTAATACAGACGACATGTACAGCTACTGATGTTAACAACGACAGTACAGCTACTGATTTAAACAGAACATACAGCTACTGATGTTAACAGATACAGACGTACACAGCTACTGACAGCAATATTTGTATGAATCCTTATAAGCATTTTAGTCTCTTATATCGCGGTCTTAGGGCACTATCAAGAAGTAAAGGTTGTGTGTTCCGAATATCTTCCAAAGACGTTGATATTTCGTTCTCATAGATCCATAAAACTAGGCAGATAGGGTGTCGATCCGGGGCTGGTGTCTTTAGGTTATAACAGCCCCGTTCTATAATTTGACCTTGAAAAAAAGAAGAGGTTTCTATGTAGTTCTACTTCCCTCCTCCGTTGACCTTAGGATTTATCAAATTGTTCGTGTTGTTGGTAATATCAATGTTTTATATAAGTTTGTTGGTGTTTATTATTGAAAAATGAAAGATACTTTTCTCGACGAAGGAGGTTTATAATCTCGGACGCACACAGCAAGTCATCCATTGTTACGTTTATTTTTAATCAATATCTTACAATGTCAGACCTTCAAATTTGTTTTCTGTGTTTTATTATACCCCACGCAACGAGCTGCGAGGGTTGTTTTGGTCCCGTCATCTCAGTCTCTTCAGTCCTGGGTTTTGTTTGTTTGTTTGTTGTTTTTTTTGTTTTTGTTTTTTATTGGGGGGGGGGGGGGGGGGGGGCAGCGCAACTCCCCTGACAGAATTTCGTTAAACTTGTAGTAATGAAGAACATACCGTGTAGATGCGCATATACACAGGATTCTGATTTTTTTTTTTCCGGGAGTTATGCCCCTTTTGAAATTTTTAAACATTTGGCCAAAATGAAATCTACTACTGAAACAGTTTGTCAGGGCATCTCCTCTGAAACCGCTCAACAGATTATCGTGAAACTTTGTAGTTATGAAGAACATACTGTGTAGATGCGCATATACACAGGAAATTCTGATTCAATTTTTGGGAGGAGTTATGCCCCTTTTGAACTTAGACATAATATACTAACTGAAACAGTTCCTCTGAAACCGCTCAACAGAATTTCGTAAAACTTTGTAGTTATGAAGAGCATACCGTGTAGATGCGCATATTTACAGAAAATTCTGATTTGATTTTATTAAGGAGGAACTTATATCCCTTTGACTCTTTACCAATTAAACTCTGAATGGAAGAAGGATAAAATTTTAGCTTTTGTATATTTAATGAAAATATCTCATATACTTTATTTTAGAAAAAAAAATCCTAGTGTAATCAATAGTTAATCGATTATGTGTATCCATTTATAACCCATATTCAATTATGATTTTCTACCTGATTGTCCAAAACTACCTTTCGTAATGTTGCACAGCATTCTCAAGCAATGCTGGAACGTGGAGTATGTGAGCTTGCTCACTTTTCTTTCATTGTATGTGTGTTGTATTTGTCAGTAAACTGAACCCAACATATTTTAATAAGCTATTATATTGTATTGTTTTGTATACCTTAGCTCTTTTCTTACGGCCATTGCAAATGGTGACTATGGCAACAATGATACATTAGTATTGTCACACGTTCAGTAACGGATTTGCTTGTCACTACATTCTGTAGTTGTTAAGTCTACAATAGTAGACAATTCATAAAAATCCAATCATACACCAAGTGTATAAACAGATAAATACACGCGCGTATATACACGTAAGCGCGTATACGCACACACACGTAAACATGCACGCACACAAGTACGCACGAAGCGCAGTACAATAGATGACATCAGCGCATATTGAAAGTTTAATCATGATAAAAAAAAAAAAAGGTCATCCTGTTCTTTTAACGATCGAAATGGGTCTGTGGTAATGGGCCTTTCCGAGTGACCCTCCCGTGACACCTCGTTAGTCTTTTGTCTTCTTTTAGATATTTACACGTTTTATTATGGACATGTTATCGGCCAAGTCGATAACTTTTAACCGTCTCCGTCCTCTATTAAATATACCAGTCTCTTTCTCTCAAAACATTTTATTGTGTAAACGATGACAAAGTGAAAGAAAAATGCAAATCGTATTTTGAAATAGATTAGATAGGCCTGTCTCTGTTTAAAATGTGGATTCTTAAGTATATATATATGAGTTGTTATGTGAATCAGGGTGTCAAGTGATCCTATATTTTTAGGTCACCTATTGCAAATTTGGTCTTCGTCTGTCGTGCGTCGTTCGTTAATCAACTTGACACACTTCTTAACTTCTTCCTTGAATACACCACACAGCTCCATTTCTTTTCAAATTTTCGGCTAGTACATAAGATCCTTTGCGGACAAGGGGCACTATAATGCTATATTCTACAGGTCTCTTTGCACCCCTGGGGGCGGGCACACAGACATTGCACCAAAAGTGACCACAGATTTTCAAAAATCTGTCTTCCTTTACAACCGCACATGTCTGAAAAACCAAATGCATAGTGATGATCTAGAGCGCAGGAATGCCTTTACTCAAAATTGTTAAATTTGGTGGTCCCTGGGGTAGGGGTTCTGACCCCAGGACGGGGCCAAATGTTGGTGCCGTAAGTGTCTGTTAACAAGTTGAACATTTTTAACTTCTTCTCTGATAACCACCAATGCTTCAATTCTTTTTACAAATTTGGTATGAAGCATCGTTTGGACAAGGGCAATAAATTGTAAATTTCTCAGGTCTCCTTGCACGCCCTGGGGCGCGGGGGTGCATAAAACTGCTGCCCAAAAGTGACCAATTTTCAAAAACTTCTTCTTTACAACTCACACAGTGTCTGAGAGAAACCAATGCATAGTATTAAGCAGAAGCCTTTACCAAAATTGTAAATTTGGTGATCCCAGCCGGGTGGGGATTCTTGATCCAAGTATGCCTTTAGGGGTCGTAAGGTGCGGGGGGCTAGGATGCGATCGCGCATTCATCGGTATAGCGTTGTGACGATGTTCTGTGTTGGGGGGGCGTTGCGACACACATAGTGTTTATATGTAAAACATTTGAAAAAGCATTTTTTTTCAAATGCTATTGATATTAATGTGAAAGTAAAAGTAAGTAATTTTTGGAATGAGAAGCGGAGCCTTTTGTCATAATTACTACCCACTGCAACAAGTTTGGGGGGGGGGGGGGGGGGGGGTTACTGGAAATCAAGTTTCTTGTCCATATCGGTCGGCAGATTCATGTAGCGAATGGTTCCCAGACTTTAGTGTTAGCCTTTCTACCAAGAGTCCACTACATCATCATGCATATGGTCTACCTATTGCATTTGTTGGGGTCAAAAGGGCAAAGGTCAAGCACACACTGGAACATCAACGTAGCGATATTGTGTCTGGGCTCAAGAGAATTATCTCATTTTGCCTAGAGTCACTATATCATACATGGACAGATTATATATGGTTCCCGGGTTCCAGAGCATTATCCTTTCTACCTAGAGAGTCACTATATCATAGCATATATACTCATGAGACGAAGATGTTGTTTATTCGAATTTTGGTCCAAAGGTTCAAGTGCACTAGACATCAAAGTAGCAATAATGATTTTCCAGGCTCTTCTGCATTTATCCTTTTCTACTTAGAATCATCCATATCATACACATGAACTAACCATGGGTCAAGAGATGTTCTCTATTGAATTTTGGGTCCAAAGGTCAAGCTCACTGGACATTAAAGAGCAATATGGTTTCATTTAAAATTTTTGAACAATCTTGTGAGAGATTGAAATGATAATCTTGTGTATATGAATAGGAATCATATGCATATATTGAAAGATATTAACATTGTGAACAAATACTACTCTCTATTGAGACTTAAGAAATGGAAATATGAGACTCCCTGTGTGGGCTATGATACTCAGGTGACCGTTAAGGCCTGTGGGCTTCTTCTGTTCCTATTTTTCAGGGTTTGCTATATTTCCTATTCTTTACCAAAATTTCCTATATATTGACATAAATATCCCTATATTTTTTCAACGTAGAAGAAAAAGTTTTTTTCTTTTTTAGCTCACCTGAACCGAAGGTTCAAGTGAGCTATTCTGATCGCCTTTAGTCCGTCTGTCTGTTAACTTTTCACACATTTCTACTTCTTCTTCTCAAGAACCGCTGGACCAAATTAAACCAAACTTGATACAAATCATCATGGGTAAAGGGGATTCAAGTTTGTTCAAATGAAGGACCAGGCCCCCCGTCAAAGGGGAAGATAATCACGAAAATGCAAAAATAGGGTGTATGATTTAAAAGTCTTCTTCTCAAGAAGACCACTGGCCAGAAAAGCTGAAATTTATAATGAAAGCTTCCTGTATAGTGGAGATTCAAGTTGTACAAATCATGACCCCGGGGTTACGATGGGGTCCCAATAGGGGATCAAAGTTTTACAATATAATTATATAGGAAAATCTTTTAAAATCTTCTCTTCTCAAGAACCACTGGGCCAGAAAAGCTGAAATTTATATGAAAGCTTCCTGGATATAGTGGAGATTCAAGTTTGTTCAAATATTGACCCCCGGGATACGATGAGGCCCAATAGGGATCAAAGTTTTTACATATGATTATATAGGGAAAATCTTTTAAAATCTTCTTCTCAAGAACCATTGGGCAGAAAAGCTGAAATTTATGTGAAAGCTTCCTGATATAGTGGAGATTCAAGTTTGTTCAAATCATCGCACCCCCGGGGGTGACTATTGAGGCCCCCAATGGGGATCAAAAGTTTTACATATGATTATATAAGGGAAAATCTTCTCAAGAACCACTGGGCCAAAAAAGCTTCCTGATATAGTGAAGATAAAAGTTGTCTCAAATCATGACCCCACGAGGGGTAATGTGGGGCCACAATAAGGGATCAATATTTTTCATGCAAAATATATAGGGAAATTCTTTTAAAATCTTCTTCATTGTACCAGACGAGTGGATATTTACCTGAAAGCTTCCTAATTTGGATTTGATTTAAAGTTTGTTTAGATAATCCCCCCCCCCTTTCTGAGGGTTGGTGTGAGGCCACAATAGGGGATTAAAGCGCTACTATACTGCCCCAAGACATAAACTGATAATAGACTTAAGTAAAAATTTCGAATACTTAATATCTTAAGATTTAGAAACACATATTTTTTAAAACCATTAAACGGATTTCAAAAAGAAATCAAATGCAAACAATATTTAAATTTCAATTATTTATGGAAATTAATTCTCAGTTAGCTGGATTGAAATTTAGACTTTTAAAAGTTCTATTCTCAGTTTATGGTCTTGAGGCCCAGCTCTTCGCTTAGTGGAAGCAGTGTTCAGGTGAGCGATGTGGCCCATGGGCTTTTGGTTTTTTTTTACATTTCCAATGTATGTCACCTGTTTACTTTGGAATTTATTGGGAAAAAAAATGAAGAGTATTTTGACTTGAAGATAGGGCTACTGATGGTGTTATTGCTTATACTTATTGCCTATAGTGTTAAGCTAACCTGATATAGCAATATTGTCCTGGTGTTCTTGGAGTATTCAATTCTAACACAAAACATTTGGTTTGGAAATTTGATATGACAAACTATTGATCATTTGATTTAATTTGAATGTATTTGGCAATCTAACTGTCAATCAACACGTTATTTATTATACTACATTTATATGATCTTTTAGATTGATTAACAAATATATTTATATCTTTGGTACATGACATTAAAAATTTAACAAATGCCCCTAGAACACTTAGAGCATGTTTTGGGGTGTGTGGGTTTTTTTTTTATTTGATTCTATACTGCACTTTGATTAATCTTTTCTTCTGCAATCTTATTTAAAACTTTTAAATAACAGCCGAGTAATTTAAGCATTCGACATCGAACATTTTGTAATATATGTAGTATTGAGTAATATGATTTTAGTAAAAGGGGGGTGTGGTATGGTTAAAAGGGAAGATAAGTTTATAATTCGTGAAAAATATCCTTTATATATTGGGAAAATCCTAATTTCCTATATAGTTTTGATCAAAAATGGCTTGACACCCTGTGTGAATAGAAAACATTACAATCGAAAAATTGTTGGCCCATTAAATTGACTGAAACTTGGCATTGCTGATAGCTGTTATCTCCTTTTGAGTTTTTATTTTGGTGCGTTCAATATTTAGACGTTTGATATCCCGACTTGATATTACAATATCCATCTTTTTAAAAATTCCACTGATAATAGATACTCAACTCAAACGCAGCTAGAGTAATGTCAACGGAAATGCTCTGGTCATCATGTCGTCCGAGTATATAGCCCATGGTGCAGTTTTGTTTAGGTGAGGCTTATTTCTTGCACTATCAAGTTTCCATTGACAATATCTTTTCCCGGGGTGCATTGTTTTCTATCCTTCTTTCTCGGATTTAACTTTTGTCATAACTTTGAACTGTACAAGATGCATACTTCTTACGACCA
Source organism: Ostrea lurida (assembly GCA_903981925.1). Classification (NCBI taxonomy): domain Eukaryota; kingdom Metazoa; phylum Mollusca; class Bivalvia; order Ostreida; family Ostreidae; genus Ostrea; species Ostrea lurida. Next base: position 15,406 of record CAJDSM010014956.1, read on the forward strand.
AGGTCAAAGCTAGACAAGGTGAAATTTGCTACCGTGCTCTTAGTCGTTGTGTTTCGCCAACACATCTGGCTGTCTCAATACAAAGGATATTTAATTTTCACGTGTATTATTTTAATTTGATGGAGTACTTGTACTTGTGCACGCTAATTAGATTTAGAATACAAAGCCCCACTTCCTTAGTATTGGCCGCTCGCTTTCGAACCGGAAGTCCTGAGTTTGATTTTCGATCCCGACGCCAAATTAAGATTCTTCGCTAAGCGTCCGGTATTAGAAATGAAAGTCATGGGTCTTCCAGATAAGAGATATTGAGTTGTGATAGACACGCTGAAAGAAGAACCCTCACTGCTGCGGACCTGATTGATTGGTTGATTGATTATTTATTGTTTTATGTCCCATTCGAGAATATTTCACTCATATGGAGACCTCACCACTGCTGGTGAAGGGCTGCAAAATTTAGGCCTATGCTCGGCACTTATGGCCTTTGAGCAGGGAGGAATCTTTATCGTGCAACACCTGCTGTGACATGGTGCATCGGTTTTTTCCGGTCTCATCCGAAGGACCGCCCCATTCAGTCGCCTCTTACGACACGCAAGGGGATGCTGGGGACCTATTCTAACCCAGGCCCTGAATGTCATAGATAGGTCTTACTTTATAACATTACACTTAAAAGCTGGTAACCTTTCTGCACGAGAGATAAATTCTCAAATGCAATATAAAGCAATATACAGATAAGCAAACACCACTTCCTGAATACAGTAATTTCATTTACCAAATGTGTTGTCTAGAATACATGTACTTGATAACAACACGGTGACCTATGAGTGACCCATCGACTTGACAATTGCACTTACAACGGAAATATTCAATTTACATATAAATATAGGAAATGAATATCAAATTTTGTGTCCGTTTTGTTTCCATACAAACGAGGAAATAATTGGATAATTTCTAGGTTGCTAAGCCGATTGGATAAATCACTTCTTGGTTTCCAATGTTTTTATGCCCACATAATCAGACATTTTATACACTGTCTGTGGTGAAATCACTGCGAAAGGAATACCCCCGAGGTACTGCGAAACGCGATGTGAGCTTGACTAATTTTCAATGGCATCCATTAAAATACTTTCAACCCCTAGGGTACATATCTTGTAAACAAGCCATCGATTAGCTAATGATTGAACTCTTCTCCTCCAATACATTAATGCTATCTTTGGCGGAGATGTTGGAAACGAGCTGGGCACATGTAAGCGACATGCAGTGATCATTTAGCAAAAGGAAATATTGATCTATTCCCACTTACATACAGTCATCATCACGGATGGTCCAAGGCGGCCAATCAACCCTCGAAGTAAGGTTGAAGGCACTTCAACTTCGCGTACTCTTCCACAATTCGGGCCTTACTAACGTATACGGATTTACAAAGCGCATGCGCATAGATTCTTCATCCCGTTTGTACTGATTTGTTTCATACCCTTTCTTAGACAGTCATTTTCGTACTAGATTTGAGGACGGGTAACCCCGTTTACTTTGTTTCGACTACGGGCTCACGGCGGGTGTGACCGGTCAGCAGAGGATGCTTACTCCTCCATGGCACCTGATCCTGCCTTCGCTTTTGTCGGAGGTCCGTATTGCCCTACACTCGATTTTGTATATATGTTTTGGGGACTATGATTACGTTTAACACATTGTTTACTTCGCCAATTTCTGTTTAAATAAAGGTTATTATTATCACCATCATACTAAGGGTCAACGAATAGGCTACAGCTATATTTCTTACAGCATCATACATGTATCCTAGAAAAGTGAATTCATTTTCTCCTCTCTGAGGATTTGGATAAAGAGTTTACATTGCAGGGAAAATTAATTTTAATCTTTAAATAGATTTCCATATTTAGTATATGCATGACTATCCTTCAGAGTGTATGCGAGGAAATTTCTCGCTGGTCAGGCGGGTGCAGTTAGGTCACCCCCTGATGTGTCGCAATCTCTGACGTTCTATGAGACGGTTTACACTCTACACTACTTCCCCTTCTCACGATTTTGTGGAAATTTGTCAGTGTATAGATAACCGAATGTACGCCCCTCAGGCCTGCACAGTTTGTACTCCGTAATGTATGAGAAATTCAGAAGTTTCTTAAAGACTTAAGATTTTGGATCTTTTCAAAGTAAGACAGAAATTCTAAATGTGCAAATTTTGATAACATTTCAAGAGCAAAAATGTCATAACTGATGCAAATAACGATCATTTATGAAAGTTTTTTAATATTCCATGAGAAACCTTTATCAAAATCCTTTGTGAGTAATTCTAACTATCGTCATTTTAAAATTTGTAAGACATTTTAGAGTTATTACAACTTGGGTCGTTTTAGATGCCCTATACCCATTTAATTTTTTTTCATTTAAGGGGATCAAAAACTCGTTTTCTCTTCTCCTTATGATGCGCAGCACAGTTAAGGCTGAAGTAATAAGGGGGCGTGTCCTAATATCTACTTAAGATTGTTATTATGACATCACACAAACAACAAAAATATCGGAACACTGGCAATATCCTGTAATTTGAATAATTAATGTTATTTCATGCAAGGAAGATAGTACTACACAAAAACTTACATTAAACGGCTTTTTGGTCGTGAGTGTAGTCTGACGCCCTCAGATATAAACAAAACATCGATCGCAATCACACTATTATCATGACGTCATCGCGATCTAGTGTGACGCATTTCGTGATCTAGAGGTGGCGGATCAATTGTTTTTGTCAACGAAAAAAATTAATTTAGATGTAAATGCAAATATGATTGGAAATATTTTAAAAGACAATTAATTTGAGCACAATACCCACCTTATAAATTCACTGAAATATTATCTATCTATCCCGTAGGAAAGCATTGATGCCTTATTTATTGATAAGGGGGATATGTTGAGTCATGGGTGGGTCATGCATATCGATTCATTGCAAGGGCATGCCCTAAATACACCACACTGTGCTATTTAAACACGAACCAAATAAATATTAAGCTATTTTGAAACGTTGTACTCCTAATGAAATCTTAGAAATAAATTGTCTATTTGAAATCGAGGTTGCAGATGACTAGTCTCGTTTTACCCCAGACTCTCGCTCTCCGAGACTGTGCACGAGGTCGTGCACAGTCTCGGAGAGCGAGAGTCTGGGGTAAACGAGACTAGCAGATGACTGGTAAGAAATTCAAACATACGATACAATATATTATTTTTAACAATTATAAGTCAAAATCTTTCAAGGAATGCAACGTAATCCATAAACTACAGAGGTTTATAAAAACATTCATGAATCAAAGTTTTCGATTTCAATCCCAATATGCCCTTGTAATAAAATTGAAATGTATTGATAATCACAATACTGGTGGTCAGTTTGCAAAAACCACGTGATGCCGAGTCACGTGATCAATCTAAATAATCGTCCTGAATATGTATTTCAGTCCATTATATTTCTATTAATTTCAATAAAGTTCCAAGAGGGATTTATCCATTCAAATAAATGATGTTTTTTCGATCGCATATTTTCAGCGAATTTTTCTTGGCCACCTTAACTGTGCTGCGTGGAAATACATGTAACGATTTATGTAAAACATCTTTAAGATATCAGAGAGTTTTTGCCCACTTTATATATCAAGGACTGTCTATATATTATAGCATGGAGGAATTGTGTAAGTTCAGTTCAATTGCACCTATTTTCATATGAATTATACTTATCTCTGATTTATCTGAAAGGGACAGTTCATCTGAAGACAGGTGCAAAATGGTAGACATTTGTAACGTTTTGATTTTATTTATGCCCATTTTCTCCCCTATCTGTTATACAGTAATGAGCCACTGTTGTAGAAGTTAGTGATTGCATCCAGCAATTCCAGACCCTCTAGTGGTCTGTTGCAGCCACTGACCGCTGCGTCCTACAATGACCGATATGTACCGAGAGGAGGATATGACCTTATGGTTATAGTAATATACAGGACTTGTGTACTTGTATACAGGATGCGCAAGACTGTTGACTGCGGAGGTGTATGGCTCCTCAAGTTATTTTCAAAATCAATTTTCCTTTTCGAAACATGATTGGATTTGCTATTATCAAGTTCCCGGGAAAATCGGGAAAATTTCGTTGTAAATAGGCTTTCGCTATCCGTATATATAGTCTTAGGAAAACCAGCTGATGTCAATGGAAAGTACCTCTCGTCCTACACCTGAGAAATTCGCCTTTGAAAATTATACCTTAGGTAAATTAAAATTGATAGATAAACCCTATAGAAACTTTACACATTCTTGTAGATAATAAACTTCCTTCCAAAACGAAATTAGAATTACTGTAAGATTTCAAAAAACTCCACAAGATTTTGAAATCTGCCATGTTCTAGTCTTTGCGTAAAAGTGTGCCTGTCTGTCTATATCTCTGCCATTCGCCTGTCTCCTCTGTATACCATAAAACCTCATTCTAATCCTGTTGTTCATGTAAGCGTAATACGCCTCGCAACTGGAACATCCGGGTTCTTATTCCCGGCGCGGCGTCAAACCTAAGGCGTTTAACATAGGTAGCAACTGTTCTCTCTCAAAGCTCCCGGCATTAAGCGAAAGTTACGCGTCTGTCGAGTGGAGCCTTAAAAACAAACGTCCCGTTTTATAGTGGGAAGAATCCTCACTGCCATGGTCCTGAGAATCAAACATAGGTCAAAAGAGCTGACGATGGCTGTGGGGAAAAACCATACTAACTATACATTCTAGTCCATAGGATTTAGCTCATCCGGGTTATAGGTCAAAAAATCTGCTAATGTTGGTGTGGACACTGTTTCTTCCTCCACTGGGACAATTCCAAAGAATTTCATAGACAATAAATAAAAACAGAGACACAGCAACCCTTTTCAAATCATAATTAATATGTACTTTTCAAGGCTAACATAGCTATAATATATCAAGGTGATGGCATGTGGTGAAGATTCAAGTTTATCAATTGAGGTGTTTTGTTGGGGGTTTTTTGTGTTTTTTTTTTCTTTTTTAAGAAAAGATTTCCCAATGAAAATAGATAACGCAGTCATAGATAGGAATGCTGAAGTTCTGTAATACTTCGTATATGTTTTGATTATCATTATGTATTTCAATAATTTTCTTTGAATATCATTATGTGGGCGGATCCAAATGGGTGTTTCTAAATTGCGAAACGGACAAGTTTTACTTCACTCGAAACCATTTACATGATACATAAGGACTATGAATACCATACAATCATGTATCTCTCTGTGAAAATATTAGAACAGACCACAAATAGTCTGCCCAAATATTTCTCCAGATAACCACAGATCAACATGCATTTCTCGTCAGAGAATAAGATACATATAATAGAAATAAAGAAAAAAAGCATGATAGTTGGGTAAATCATGTATTTTTAGAATTCAAATACAATTCTCTCACTGATTTAATTAAGGAACGCAAAAACAGTTATTTCAGAAATTGAGCGCCAATCCACCCCAACAGAAAAAAAAAAACCTACATTGTAAATGTGGAGTACGGGTATATATATATATATATGTGTGTGTGTGTGACTAACTATACTAAGAAGATTCAGTCTGCTCTAATTTGGTACATAAATTATATATGCATGCAAAAGTAGCGCGATGGCTTGCTTTGCTGTCACTCAGGGACCATACACATGTATGTAATCGCTAGACAGGAAGCCCCGGATGCAGAAAGCTTGATGATTGTTAAGGCCAGTAATGTATTTGTGTTCGTTTTATCAACATTATATACCCTTTAGAAATAAATTTCTGAAGAAAATACATGAGGGTATGAATATAAACTGGCGAAGTAAACAATGCCACGGTGTTAAACGTAATCATAGTCCCCCAAAATCGATGAACTGCAACGCTTCACGCTGGCATACTTCACGAAGCGCGTTAGATTTGACGTGCTATTATAGCACGTCAAATGTATGTATTCATACGCGTATCGTTAACAGCGGATTTACAACTGCATTGCACTCTTGTTTTTGTATTCTATTTAGGACTTACGAGATTGATCACTGTTCGTTATCTTTGCCTTTTCATTCATGAGGAAATGACTATCATTACAAATTGTAAAAGGCAAAATCGATCTGTAACGGAAATATCATTTTTGAATAGTTTGCAATTGATTCTCGCAGTTCTAGGTTAAAGTTTTGTAAGATTTTTTCTTTGATTGAGAACCCTGTTTCGATCATTGATTGCATATTGTTTTACTCCCTCTTGAGAATATTCCACTCATATGTAAACGTCACCATTGCCAGTGAAGGGCTGCAAAATTTAGGCCTGTGCTCGGCGCTCAGGGCCTTTGAGCAGGGAGGGATCTTTATCATGCCACACCTGCTGTGACACGGGACTTCGGGTCTCATCCGAAGGACAGCTCCATTTAGTCGCCTTTTGCGACAAGCAAGGGGTACTGAGAACCTATTCTAACCCGGGTCCCCACGGGGTCTGTTTCGATCAATAGAATTAAAGCCACCATATTTTTGGCAAGTGTCCTCAATATGTCCTCGTGGAATTTGTTGGGTAATACCTTCACAAAGATTTCTTTATAGCCCAATCAACTTTATTTTCTAGATAGTGGCAGAAATAATCATTTCCTTTGACGTAAAAGTGATAGTCTAAGGATATTTTGAGATATTGATAATAGATATAGTCAGGATTCGTCTTTATACGGCTGTTCAAATCAATGAAAGAAATCTTATAATATTACTGAATTACATGTAAACATTGCATATAATTAATGCATGTTTCTGATTCACAGGATATGATTAATTGTGTATCTATTCATTATTGCACACCAAAAATTGACAAATTTAAATTTCCTAAAATTTATTACTAGTGTGTGAAAGCTGAACATAATTTGTTTCAATTTCATGCAACATTTTTGTGAATGAATAAGAAATTTACTAACAGTGATAAGGAACTATAGTTTCAATTTGACCGTCACAAAATATTTCAACAATGCAAAAGACAAGTATTGTTACAGGGATTGTCCACAATCTAATTTTCCTAACAATATTGATGGAATGAATTTAATTGTAAATGTTACTCTTAAAGCACGTGAACTGCGGTGACGGCCAATCTAATGCTGCTGTTCAGCACAATAAAGGAATGAAGCTAATTTTGACCTATGTTATACGATATAATCTAACTTGGTGCAGTTTACGCTTTATAATCCGCGAAGCGGATTATATTTAGCGTAAACTGTACCAAGTTAGATTATATCGTATAACATAGGTCAAAATTAGCTTCATTCCTTATAATTTAATTCTAAAAATTGTATTTAACTTTGTGTGATGAATAACTTGCGAGATAATGAAGGATTTTGAATGAGGCGGACGAATTTTGCCGTAGCAACAAAGTGAAAACAATAACGTCAAATGCATTGTGACGTCATTCTAGGACGTCACAAAAGAGCAAGTTAGGTTATCCAAAATAATTGATGTTGCTCAATCGTATTTCAGCCAATCAAATTGCTTGTAACAAGTAAAATTAAATTATATGCTTTTATCTTTGTCGCTCTCATTGTTCGAAATTCTAATCTCTAACAACATGAACTGCTCAATTTACATCTACAAAGATCCTCGTACTATCAGTTGATTCGTACAGAAACTATTTTCTTCTGTACAAAAGTATAGAACATATTTTATTTTCCAATCAAGGGCCCTCAAGGGGCAACATGAGAATAACACATACAAGTGTATACATATATATCAGCAAAGAAAAGAAAAGTGATTACATAGCACAGAGTTACAACTACAGAATCGCTGTACGTGGTCAGTTGCATATCATATATTGTTAAAAATAAATTTCCCAATTAGATTTAAAAATTTATGGCTCTTCAGAACACAACATATATATACATTTTTGCTCATCATTCAACGCAGTAAAATTCTGCATATTTTTTTCTATGGCATCAAGTAAAGGTTTTCTTTCCGCAATAAAATTTTCACATTTGATCAAAAAATTAATTTCGTCTCCTGATGAACCAGAGTTGCATTTGTTACAAATACGTAATGTGAAAATATCTAGTAGACCAACTTCAATCATTAAATTGAGAGTAGAAATGCGTAATTTACATAGAAATCTTCTGAAATTGAAAATTTTAACTTCATCTTGATAATATTAGAGATACTTGCAGGTTTTGAATGTTTATATACTTTTCAATTTTTTTTTTTTTGAAATTCAAAGTGTTTGTATGGCAATCTTCTATATCATAAATGTATTATAGCTACATGTAAGTATATTGAAGACTGAAGAGGGTCATTTAGTTGCAAGAACTTGTATCCAATCCATTTGTATTAACTAGAAAACTGACATGGTCAGCAAGGGCCCCGCCGAGGGCTATCAAAGAGCAGCGACATCTGTATTTGATACAGAAATGTTTAGTACTGGTATATGTGAAATTATATTAAATTGTGGATTATAACATCCATATCAATTAACGTTGGACAAATATATTTATACACTTGTGCCTCTTATTGTAGAGTAAAATTGTGCAAAGTTTCAAAACTACGATAAAAAAAATTTGTGTTATCGCATCACAGCTGAGTTATCGTATCACAACGAAAATGTTGACGGACAGACGAACGGACGGAACCCAGTATTTATACACTTTTGCCTCTTATGGTAGAGTACAATTGTGCAAAGATTCAAAACTACGATAAAAAAAATTTGTGTTATCGCATCACAGCTGAGTTATCGTATCACAACGAAAATGTTGACGGACAGACGAACGGACGGAACCCAGTATTTATACACTTTTGCCTCTTATGGTAGAGTACTATTGTGCAAAGTTTCAAAACTACGATAAAAAAAATTTGTGTTATCGCATCACATCTGAGTTATCGTATCACAACGAAAATGTTGACGGACAGACGAACGGACGGACGGACAGAACCCAGAATTTATACACTTGTGCAAAGTTTCAAAACTGTACGATAAAAACTTTTTGAGTTATCGCATCACAACGAAATTGTTGACGGACAGACAGACGGACGGACAATGTGATTACTATATGGCACCCGCATTTCATGCGGGGCCCTAATTATACAATAATCAACGATATCAAGCCACTTTGGAGTGTAGTAAGATGTCGCACTACAGCCGCGGGTAGGCAGTGTGTACATGCCATATACCATGCGATTCTTCCTGTTCCACGTTTTAGCAACACTTGTTTAGTGCGGGCTCCCAGAAAGTAGCGACGTATTAATTGCTCTTTGAATAAAACATCGTTAACGTTTTTGCATTGATTAACTCAGAGAATTTGCTTTCACTATATCCTTCTGCGGAGTAGTCTGCATGAGGGGTGAAGAGGACAGCAGATAATTCACTATTTACATTTTGTACATATCTAGGCGTGCAAGGGTGATTAGCACGTATAAGAAATACATGTATATGCAATTTCGCATTTTCTCTTAGTCATTTTTACTTTGGCATGAGTTTCATATAATATGTGAGTCGGTTGTACATGCAATATTTAATGCGGGTTAGCATAAAGGTTTTACAGATGTTTCAAAATCATGAAAACATAATTTATGGAAAATTTTATTATACCAAGCAAATATGAGGAGCTCATCACCTGGGGGAGGCGGATGCACGTTCTGTGGCACTCGACAATACGGTGCGAGGCTTCGGTATTAACGACACTAGCGCTAGCTGACGCGGAACGAGTGTTTGCATTTAGCCGAGGTCACGCGGGGTAAGTGGTAGCGACCTCAAATGACCGCACATCGACGGGTGAAACTTGTCAACTCTGTCTACAAAGGAATCAGCCGGCAATTTCCTACCACCTCTCTCTCTCTCTCTCTCTCTCTCTCTCTCTCTCTCTCTCTCTCTCTCTCTCTCTCTCTCTCTCTCTCTCTCTCCATTAAAGTGGTTTTCAATGTTTAAAAAAAAAAATGGGAAAAAATCAATTTATGTATTGTTTTTAAATGTGGCTTACGTTTCAGTTTATTTCACCAAAGAATTATCATACCAATGACTTTGCAAACATGCTCAATGTTCCATAAAAACTGGATGAATGGACTTTTAATCTAAGAGAGTGATACTTCAAATCACCTAGGTAAAATGCACAGTATTGATATTATGACCAGCAAGAATAGCCACTTCATTACCCGCTCTTTTTTTATGCATCGGTTTTCTCATCACACGGAATAGCCATGCTGGAGTTACTCAGAATAATGACATTTTTTATGTAATTGGCATGATAGGGGAAATAACTCCATTTGACCCGCGCTGACCGGTCATTGAAGCTTTTCTATTGATTGCCGCGAGTAGATTCGGGCATATCGGGGTCTCGACCCTCCATATCAAAGCACCTAAATCGGACAGCGAACTTCATAATTTGTATACTTTATACTTAACTACGCTAACCCACACACCGTGGGCCACAAGTTCAAAAAATCGTGACCGAACTTTTTTCATCTTCATAAATTGCTAGAAGGCAGGTTGTGGATTTTTTTCGTGCGAGATGTCCTGCAATTTCTATGAGTTATTTTGGTGTGTATATTATAAAGTATTTAGATTGGGTGCATTTAATTATCTAAAAAGGATTCCCAACAATTGTGCTGTAATTGTGTAACCCTTAACATCCTTTATGCCGCTGTCGCTGCTTCCTTTCGTAATTTTTTTTTTATAATTTAAGTTTTTACATTTTTTTTATGGTACTACAGCCAAATGTATGGCTTAACACACATCCCTTTTACTGACGGTCAATTGTGTTTTATCCACTCCATTTTCACACGGTAAATTTCATTACAAAATGAATTGATTTAATTGAAATAGTCATATTCAGTTGTTTAATTTTTAAAAATCTGAAAGGATTACAGTTTCTTAGTTTCCAGACGTATGGAAGGTTCACATAAAAATATAAAATCTAGAATACCTTAAATTTTAATACAGCTCTATTCCTATTTTTTTTCCTTTCCACACATTTAATATACAATCAAGTAGAAAGTTTACATGAAAATTAAATAGTTGAAAACAAGCAGCATACATTACAATGTTTCATAACGTCTAATTTTAGTAGAAATGGCTTGAAATTGGAAATTAAATACTTGTTCATAATTTATCCACCTCAGAATTAAAGTTTAAAAATTTTTGAACTGTATTTCAAATCTACACAATATCACTTTAACTATAACACAGATGAGTGCCTGAATTATGTCCTTGTTCATCAGCTTGTACCCCTGAGCCTACGTTTGTCAAATGTCCATGCGCCCGCATGAAATATTTCCGTTTCATTTTTTCTATTGTTTTCTTGGGGGAGATGGAGGTGTTAAAGAATTAATCCCACCCCACCCCTAAGGTCATGATATATATCTACTAAGGAAAAAAACACAGAATCATTTCTCCCAAGTTTATGAGAAAGCTACTTTGTCTCTCTGAATCGGAGTATTTTAATCAACTCAATTCCCATGTGTGTGGGATGTGTTTATTTAATTTCATCAGCATTATATTTTATCTCCGATTCTGAGGACATAAAGAATACAACTATCTTTTAAATGTAAATGGTCACTGATTTAAAAAAAAAAAAAAGGGAGGGGGTCCACAGATTTTTGTGATAAAAAACGAAAATTGCTTATAGAGCACAGGCTTGGACCAAGAAGATGTTATAAAAATTCGAACCTTCTGGCATCATATTTAAACTGACAAAAAATAAAATTGGTCCAAGCCTTTGCTCTATAACAATTTTTCGTTTTTAACACAAAAATGTGACGATTTTAAGCAAATTCTTGCATTTTATGATATTTCATGATGTTTGGGGTATCAAATCTTAGATACACCAATGTAAAACTTTAAAAATTTTACCACCCTGATAAACTATCATACATGAGCTATCATTTTTGCAGAAAATAATTTGTTGAAATTTCACTTTACACCATTTTTACAGGGCAGATTTCCACCCTTCGTGGGCCTACTCCTTTTATGAATGTTGCTAAAAGTCAAATGAATGTTACAAGTAAAATTAAATTATTAGGACATGCGTTTTCCTTGTGACACGACCAAAATCGTTAACCTTGTGACCTCTACTTTGGGATTTTACCTTGTTTAAAAAAAAAAACAAAAAAAAAACTTTGACCTATATCTCACGTTTGACAATAGTTCTTATGACCTTGACCTTGTTAGCTCACCTGAGCCGAAGGCTCAAGTGAGCTATTCTGATCGCCTTTTGTCCGTCGTCTGTCTGTTCTCTGTATGTTGTTCTGTTAACTTTTCACATTTTCGACTTCTTCTAAAGAACGCCTGGGCCAAATTCAACTAAACTTTATACAAATTATCCTTGGGTGAAGGGGAATCAAGTTGTTTCAAATGAAGGACCAGGCCCCCATCAAAGGGGAGAGTAATCACAAAATGCAAAAATAGGGTCAAAGTTTGACATGTGATTAGATAGGAAAAATCTTTAAAAATTTTTCTTCTCAAGAAACACTGGACCAGAAAAGCTGAAATTCATATGAAAGCTTCTTGATATAGTGGAGATTCAAGTTTGTTCAAATCATGACCCCTGGGGGTATGTGGGGCCCAATAGGGGATCAAAGTTTTACATATGATTATATGGGGAAAAATCTTCTTCCAGAGAACCACTGGGCCAGAAAAGCTTCCTGATTTAGTGAAGATAAAAATTTGTTCAAATCATGACCCCCAGGTGTAATGTGGGGCTACAATAAGGAATCAATATTTTACATGCAAATATCTGGGGAAATTCTTTTAAAATCTTCTTCATTAAACCAGACGAGTGGATATTTACCTGAAAGCTTCCCGATATGGAGTAGATTTAAGTTTGTTTAGATAATGCCCCCACCCCCTTCCGAGGGTTGTTGGGGCCACAATAGGGGATTAAAGTTGCTACTACTGCTTTTCTTGGTGAAGCAGTGCTCAGGTGAGCGATGTGGCCCATGGGCCTCTTGTTATTAGTGTATTTTACTTACATAAAGTTTTAAAAACGTGTCTAATGACATATTGTAATTAAATTGATGAAGTAGTTAATGAGAACCTCCAATTCTTCTTTATGAAATTGATGAAAGACCAACAAACAGGAAGTCGCCCCTAAATCTAACTTAAGTTAAACTGGTCCCCTTCCCATAATTCTTCATTCCTTTCCAAAATTATCTGCATTCCAGACTGAAGTAAATCAGCGATCTTTCATTGAAATCGCATTATGATTTTTAATAAACAGTTTGAATCAGTTCTGTCTACTTTTCGTGAATTGTATTATATGAAGCATAACTCATCTCTCTTCTCTCTCTCTCTCTCTCTGTTTTTATCTCATTGAAGGTCACTTGAAAAGGGTGACGTTTACTGGTAAAGTGCAGGTATAGTGTGTTACGTTCTTCTAAATCTACGAAGGTTATATGGATTTTCGCAATGTTTGACGGATCACCAGATTCACAGTAATAATGGAGGTCTGTATTGCGTTTGTCTACCTGTCGCCCCAGCATCACACACCATCTTGACTCGCTTTCAAGACTGCACAGTAAAAATCATTCCGATTCGGTATTAGGCCACAGAGAAAGACAAACATAAATCTACCTCTAACCGGTCGCGGTGGCTCAGTGATAGGGCTCTTGTCTCGTAATCGGGTCGTGAGTTTGAGTCCCGTGCTTGGAACGGTTGCGTCAAACATAAGACGTTTGATTGATTGTTTATCGTCCCTGATGAACCAGAGTTGCATTTGTTACAAATACGTAATGTGAAATATCTAGTAGCACACTTCAATCATTAAATTGAGAGTAGAAATGCGTATTTACATAGAAATCTTCTGAAATTGAAAATTTTAACTTCATCTTGATAATATTAGAGATATTGCAGTTTTTGAATGTTTATATACTTTTCAATTTTTTTTTTTTTGAAATTCAAAGTGTTGTATGGCAATCTTCTATATCATAAATGTATTATAGTAATGTAAGTATATTGAAGACTGAAGAGGTCATTTAGTTGCAAGAACTTGTTATCCATATTTGTATTAACTAGAAAACTGACATGGTCAGCAAGGGCCCCGCCGAGGGCTATCAAAGAGCAGCGACATCTGTATTTGATACAGAAATGTTTAGTACTGGTATATGTGAAAATTTATAAATTGTGGATTATAACATCATATCAATTAACGTTGGACAAATATATTTATACACTTGTGCCTCTTATTGTAGAGTAAATTGTGCAAAGTTTCAAAATTGTACGATAAAAACTTTTTGAGTTATCGCATCACATCTTGAATTATCGCATCACAACGAAAATGTTGACGGACAGAACGAACGGACGGAACCCAGAATTTATACACTTCTGCCTTAATGGTAGAGTACAATTGTGCAAAGTTTCAAAACTGTACGATGAAAACTTTTTGAGTTATCGCATCACACTTGAATTATCGCATCACAACGAAAATGTTGACGGACAGACGAACGGACGAACCAGAATTTATACACTTTTGCCTCTTATGGTAGAGTACAATTGTGCAAAGTTTCAAAACTACGATAAAAAAAATTTGTGTTATCGCATCACATCTGAGTTATCGTATCACAACGAAATGTTGACGGACAGACGAACGGACGGACGGACAGAACCAGAATTTATACACTTGTGAAAGTTTCAAAACTGTACGATAAAACTTTTTGAGTTATCGCATCACAACGAATTGTTGACGGACAGACAGACGGACGGACAATGTGATTACTATATGGCACCGCAATTTCATGCGGGGCCTAATTATACAATAATCACGATATCAAGCCACTTTGGAGTGTAGTAAGATGTCGCACTACAGCCGCGGGTAGGCAGTGTGTACATGCCATATACCATGCGATTCTTCTGTTCCACGTTTTAGCACTTGTTTAGTGCGGGCTCCCAGAAAGTAGCGACGTATTAATTGCTCTTGAATAAAACATCGTTAACGTTTTGCATTGATTAACTCAGAGATTTGCTTTCACTATATCCTTCTGCGGAGTAGTCTGCATGAGGGGTGAAGAGGACAGCAGATAATTACTATTTACATTTTGACATATCTAGGCGTGCAAGGGTGATTAGCACGTATAAGAAATACATGTATATGCAATTTCGCATTTTCTCTTAGTCATTTTACTTTGGCATGAGTTTCATATAATATGTGAGTCGGTTGTACATGCAATATTTAATGCGGGTTAGCATAAAGGTTTTACAGATGTTCAAAATCTGAAAACATAATTTATGGAAAATTTTATTATACCAAGCAAATATGAGGAGCTCAATCACCTGGGGGAGGCGGATGCACGTTCTGTGGCACTCGACAATACGGGCGAGGCTTCGGTATTAACGACACTAGGCTAGCTGACGCGGAACGAGTGTTTGCATTTAGCCGAGGTCAGCGGGGTAAGTGGTAGCGACTCAAATGACCGCACATCGACGGGTGAAACTTGTCAACTCTGTCTACAAAGGAATCAGCCGGAATTTCCTACCACCTCTCTCTCTCTCTCTCTCTCTCTCTCTCTCTCTCTCTTCTCTCTCTCTCTTCTTTCTCTCTCTCTCTTCAATTAAAGTGGTTTTTCAATGTTTAAAAAAAAAAATGGGAAAAAATCAATTTTATGTATTGTTTTTAAAATGTGGCTTACGTTTTCAGTTTATTTTCACCAAAGAATTATCATACCAATGACTTTGCAAACATGCTCAATGTTCCATAAAAACTGGATGAATGGACTTTTAATCTAAGAGAGTGATACTTCAAATCACCTAGGTAAAATGCACAGTATTGATATTATGACCAGCAAGAATAGCCACTTCATTACCCGCTCTTTTTTTATGCATCGGTTTTCTCATCACACGGAATAGCCATGCTGGAGTTACTCAGAATAATGACATTTTTTATGTAATTGGCATGATAGGGGAAATAACTCCATTTGACCCGCGCTGACCGGTCATTGAAGCTTTTCTATTGATTGCCGCGAGTAGATTCGGCATATCGGGGTCTCGACCCTCCATATCAAAGCACCTAAATCGCGGCGAACTTCATAATTTGTATACTTATACTTAACTGCTAACCCACACACCGTGGGCACAAGTTCAAAAAATCGTGACCGAACTTTTTTCATCTTCATAATTTCTAGAAGGCAGGTTGTGGATTTTTTTCGTGCGAGATGTCTGCAATTTCTATGAGTTATTTGGTGTGTATATTAAAGTATTTAGATTGGGTGCATTTATTATCTAAAAAGGATTCCAACAATTGTGCTGTAATTGTGTACCCTTAACATCCTTTATGCCGCTGTCGCTGCTTCCTTTCGTAATTTTTTTTTTATAATTTAAGTTTTTACATTTTTTTTTATGGTACTACAGCCAAATGTATGGTTAACACACATCCCTTTTACTGACGGTCAATTGTGTTTTATCCACTCCATTTTCACACGGTAAATTTCATTACAAAATGAATTGATTTAATTGAAATAGTCATATTCAGTTGTTTATTTAAAAATCTGAGGATTACAGTTTCTTGTTTCCAGACGTATGGAAGGTTCACATAAAAATATAAAATCTAGAATACCTTAAATTTTAATACAGCTCTATTCCTATTTTTTTTCCTTTCACACATTTAATATACAATCAAGTAGAAAGTTTACATGAAAATTAAATAGTTTGAAAAACAGCAGCATACATTACAATGTTTCATAACGTCTAATTTTAGTAGAAATGGCTTGAAATTGGAATTAAAATACTTGTTCATAATTTATCCACCTCAGAATTAAAGTTTAAAAATTTTTGAACTGTATTCAAATCTACACAATATCACTTTAACTATAACACAGATGAGTTGCCTGAATTATGTCCTTGTTCATCAGCTTGTACCCTGAGCCTACGTTTGTCAAATGTCCATGCGCCCGCATGAAATATTTCCGTTTCATTTTTTCTATTGTTTTCTTGGGGAGATGGAGGTGTTAAAGAATAATCCCACCCACCCTAAGGTCTGATATATATCTACTAAGGAAAAAAACACAGAATCATTTCTCCCAAGTTTATGAGAAAGCTACTTTGTCCTTCTGAATCGGAGTATTTTAATCAACTCAATTCCATTGTGTGTGGGATGTGTTTATTTAATTTCCAAGCATTATTTT
>CAJDSM010014956.1:35038-55171 GCA_903981925.1 Ostrea lurida
ATTAACGTCCTCACTCTTAAATATTTACTCATATGAGAGACTCACCAATGCCGGTGAAGGGGTACAAATTTAGGCCTGTGCTCGGCGCTTACGCCTTTGAGCATTGAGGAATCACCTGCTGTGACACGGGACCTCGGTTTCCGTCTCATCGAATGACCGCCCCATTCAATCGCCTATCTTACGACATGCAAGGGCATGTTGGGACCTATTCTTAACCCGGACCCCGCACGGGTAACGTAAACGTTTAAAATAGAGTTCTGAGAGATTGCTCCTTACAGAGAATTAGGACCATAGTCTTATCAAAGCGGCTAGGAGACAATATCTTAATTCAGATCTTGTTGATCACATTTATATACACGCAAAAGAACCCTCACTGCTAATAGCCGTAAAGTTAAGTACGAGTTTAATTTTGTTGCCCTTCACCGGTAATAGTGACGTCTCAATATGATTGATTGATTATGTATTGTTTTACGTCCCACTCGAGAACATTTCAGCATATGAGACGCCACCATTGCCGGCGAAGGGCTTCAAACTTAGGCCTGTGCTCGGCACTAAGGGCCTTTGAGCAGTGAGGGATCTTTATCGTGCCACACCTGCTTTGACACGGGACCTCGGTTTTTCCCGTCATCCGAATGACCGCCCCATTCAGTCGCCTCTTACGACACGCAAGGGGATGCTGGGGACCTATTCTAACCCGGACCCCCACGGGTCCAATATGAGTGAAATATTCTCAACGGGACGAAAAACAAACAAATAATCAAATCAAAAGTAAGGGTAATCAAATTGTATCACTAATGAATGGGATATAAATCATGTATAGACCTAAATTACATGTATATTAGTAATATTTTCCCCATTTCTGTTTAGTCATACACCATTGCTTGTTCAGTAATAACACATGATTTAATAAGAATTACCTTAATCCCTATAGGTCATGAACAATTATGCACTAAACATGGTACAACGGTCTTGCCATCAAAATTTTTAAAAAGTGCCCATTTAGCCACGAGCACTTTGTCTATCGCGGGTATGTTGTATTGGTTGAGAAAACAATTAAGCGCCTTCTGTACACTTTAAAGTGCAAAAAGGTATCAAAATCCTGTCCACGGAGTCGTCTTGCGTCTCATCCCTGTAAGAAAGCGATGCATTTTGCAAGATAAGATCAGGATCAGTAGCACAGACAGTAACTAAGAGATGAATAGTTCAGCGACTGGGGGTCATTACTTTTGCGAGCCAAGATCACGAGCACTAGACTAGTGCAGACAGTAACTACGGATGATTGGGGGGCCACTTCTACTTATTTCGACCTGAATGGGTCAATGACAGTTTGATTTACCTTGGATTTTGCGTCACCTTGATATTTTGAAAATTCTATGCTATATATGCCTGTTCACCTTTTGCCCGTGCCCGAGATTTTCCAGCAATGCCACATACACTGGGAACATGTACATAAATACTTGTTTATTAATTAGACCCAGCTAAGTGATAAATTATACCAGTGTCCCCGATGGGTTCAATTAAGGTCAACCTGCATCAGTTCGGGACACGAACTCTTGTCTTGCTCTAGTAGTCGCACCAAAAGGCATCTGCACACATCTCAAATTATCTACTCCTCCTTTTCACGGTCCTCCGAATAGCATAGGAAGAAAAGAGATTTTTTTTTATTTAATTCTGGTTCGATCCGCAACAAAGACTTCAAAAGCCATTGCAGGTTGGCAGGTTTTTTCCCTCTATGCGTTATATCTTCCCTATGTACTGTAGAACGAAGCGTCTAACCTCAGATGAACTGTCGATGACCTGCGTTTATCGGGGCGAATGTATACGATCTGTTGAGTGGAGCAAAAAAAGTCTTTACTGCATGTTTGTCAGTATATACAAAACAATCGCGCGTTTTCCCATTGGATTTTATGATTAGACATGGCGGCATGTTTGTAATAAGGCAATGTCCTTCTCCGTTATATCGTGATGGTGTAGTCGGTGGGTAAGTTGGTTTTATTTTCTGGACATTGTTGTACAATGTTTCTCTCGATTCTACTTCATTTTAAAAAACATATTAGAACTTTATATTCACTTTGACAGCATCGTGTTTGTTGTTTTTTTTTTTTAATCTGAATATGTTCGTATTTAGGATATACATGTACTTTAATACACCAACAATACTGGCAATCCTCTATTCTGCAAGTTGTTTTATATCATTTAGGAGTGTCTTAATTTCTGTGCACTTGACGTTGCCCTTGTATAATGGGGAAGCTGGATACTTATAATCTGTAGATTTATAGGTGTAAAACGATTCGGATAATGCTGAAACATAATTATTAATGACATGCAAAGTATGCATGTTTCAAATGAATTCACAGTGCTACCCTTGCTTTGTAGTCTCGCAATGAGTATGAACGAGGAAATTTAATATTACCGTTTTTGTCAGTTTGTGACAGTACCAATAAAATTTCATCTCATTTTCATTAATTTATTGCATTCTTGATTGTATGACTTTATTTTTGGTGAGTTTGGTTTTATTTTCATACTATGTGTGAATTGTCACATTTTCCGGGTATATAGCTGGACACGCCCCCACTCTGTTGTACGTGTACATGTAGCAGTCC
Source organism: Ostrea lurida (assembly GCA_903981925.1). Classification (NCBI taxonomy): domain Eukaryota; kingdom Metazoa; phylum Mollusca; class Bivalvia; order Ostreida; family Ostreidae; genus Ostrea; species Ostrea lurida. The sequence goes on from CAJDSM010014956.1 coordinate 37,642, forward strand.
ACATTTGTTTTATAATCGCGTCTTAGTGTAGCCGCAAAACACTATTGTTAAAATAGGACGAATAATTTTATTTTATTTTCAGGTGAAAGATCTAGAAATGAAGGCTGATATACCTGGGAATATTGCAGGTAATCTTTGGAGAATTTTTCTTTTAATATTGAGTGAACAAAATGCAATGGTCATTTTTATTCCGAGAAAATTCTTGCTTATGTTTAATTAATGCCATGCGTAGTGGAGATACTATTATACTTTTATTATTTAAAGATTTTTAAGCGAGTTTATATTGTGACATCATGAAGTACAGGGTGGTGCCATAAATGCGTCAACTTTCGTGTTTTACGCTATTCCAAAGAAGAAGAAAAAAAATTCCGAAATCATTTTTCCTTCTAATTATGAAATCACAAAGCGCATAAACGTAAATTATCATCAACATTTAGTTCGATATTTTATGGGTTTGGAACGAGAACCTTAAATGTTCTTACAGTTATAGATTTGTACATATGGCTGTTCATGGAAATGTGTTATCATTGGTGCAAAATTCACTATTTATTGACTGAATAATTTCATGAAAATGAATTAGAAATTTATTGTTTTCCATGAATTATATGTTATATAACAAATACAAGTTGACTCGTTTATGGCGCTGTGGTGTAGATATTATTGTGAAAATTGCGTCATAATCACATGTCTTTGCAGAAGGTACACTTTCAAAATATTTGATATGTTGAAGATTCATCAACTTTAATTCTTTTTTAGAATTTAATTCAAATATACATGTAAGACCCTTTTGAAACCTATTAAACATCATCAACATATCAATAAATGTTATGAATAACAGAATTACTGCCTGGATAGACTCGAGTTTTGATCTGTCATCGTGATCCTGAAATATATATACATGTATTTAAAAAAAAACACCTCTAGCCGTGTTTCCTTTCACATGCAGTCCCATATATTTAGATCTCATGAAAGTCATGCAAGAAATATGGCATCAATTCGAAAGATGAATTTATTAAACGATAAGGGGGGAAATTGGTTTCTGACATTTTTAAAGCTATTTTTTCATTGCCTCGATATGAAAAGTTCTTGTATGATTTCCAAATTTGGTGTGTAATGTCTCATTGTATTTCGTCGTACTATATTACTCAATATTACAGCTTGCAGGCTTTGTATTTACACCCATCTAATAAATTGAAATTTTATAATGTGACAATAAATTCTATATTGCGGTAAGGAACTAACTCTAAAACAGATCTGGTAATATATCCAAATTTTTGAGGGTTTTTTTTTTGGGGGGGGGGGGGTAGAAATAAGATGAGATGCAAATGAATTGTACCTGAAATATAGATGCAAATGAATTGTACCTGAAATATAACAAAATATTATATAAGTCCTTGATTCTTAATTCCTGTCAAAATGTAGAAGTTAAGTTAAATTAGCGGAGGGTGAGGATAGGGTCTTACAAAAGAAAATTCACCTTTTGAATTTGAGAGGGGGGGGGGCAACAAACTTAAATAGAACAGCACTTCCAGTGATATATTCCATTTCGAGTAGTACACGTTTTTTATTTTCATGTTATTTTTGCTGAAACACTAAAATCAAAACCATCCAAGAATTCATTTTCTGTTTCGCATTCCCTGCTGGTTTCATATAGTGGATACGTTATACAGAAACGTTCATTATACAATTCGCTGTAAGTACTGTATTGATGATACATGTAATATATTCACTTCAGGTTCGAATGCAATCAATTTTGTACATAATATTACATGTTAGGAAAAAATGCATGATTGGGGGTTCGTGCATATACATACATACTATCCCTTCCAACGGCTAGGGTACATGGCATAATGGTCCCTCTAAAGAATATGACTTTTATGACATACATTCCTTTACACGGCATAGTGTGCATGACATGCCACTTCCTACAACGGCACAAGAAATATGTACATTGAATATTATAAATTGTGAAAAGGGGATTATTTTATGATTATTGTCATACCCAATGAGTTAATAAACATTCCTAATAACTTTTTGTAATTTTTAGTTATGATCTTAAATTTCCCCACCTTTTGGAAAATGCAGATTTTTACCAATATCATAGACACTATGTCTTTAAAGTCCTCAATCCGGACTTTAACGATTTCATTTTAGATATTACTTTGGCTAGTATCGATCAAATTAAAGACGAACATGTTGCCAAGTACTTCATGCATCACTCGTGAATTTATCAGTTGACCCAGTTTTATAGGATTGGGTCAAGACCAACTGACCATCCGTTAAGGAAATAGAAATAAATATGGCCTTATCTCAAGTTTTACTGCACATAATTATGTTTGGGTTTGACTATCATAAACAGACAGCTTATTGGTTGCTTTTTTTTTTAATTTATAGCTTTTTAGTAATAACAATTATAAACAAAAGAAATCTAAGAGCGTCATTTTAAAACTTCTCTGACGTACATATTTCTGATAGGGAAAAAAAAGGAGGAAAAGGCTTCAAAGTGTCAGTAGACCGCCTTCGCATTTAGTGTGAAATCCTATCAGTTTGTCTGTCAGTCTGTCACGCTTCAGACGCACGTGCACATTTTACTTTATGATCTGCACATTCTAGGAGACAATAGTGTACGTCGTTTTAAACGGGGAAGGGGGGGGGGGTGTCTCGAAATTGTTAGCTACATTCCTGTGGATTTTGCTGGATTTTAGTTCACGTGAACTTAAACAACGTTTGTGCAAAGCATCACTGGGTAAAAGTCGGATCAAGAATAACCCTTTACAATTTTAGATAAACAAAAAAAAATCTTAGAAACTTCAACCTATTCTACCCATACACAAAGCATATTTATATAACGGATTTTCAGATCCCGAATCCCCACCTTCGAGTCAAGGACAACAGTAAACACTGAAATATATACACGTAAAATGAAATTCTGATTTCTGTGCAATAATCATAATGGTAATTATAAAATTCTGTCATTAATGCAAGTAATGATCCACCGGATAGATGGGGAAGTTCTCAAAGTATACATGAATACACACACACCCTTTTAGTGTTGAGACAGAACTGTTTTTTAAATTAAAATCATAACCCCTAAGGCTAGGCCGGTCTACACATGGGATTTGAAGTTTTACATAGAAATATACTAGTGTAGGAGTTCTCGAAACCTTTCTCACGAACCACAGTACATGTATACTATTTGTTATTAGTACACAAGCAGCCTAATATAGTGCAATGTTGTTTGCTGCTTGAATAGAGGACTTTGAAACATTTATGCAACTCCTCAGGTGAGCGCGTTTGTCCATGGGCCTCTTGTAAGATAGACTTCCTATTTTCTTGGTCACCTTAAAGTTTCAACTCCTAATCAGGCAGCTTCACAAATACCAAAACTGATTGTAATTTTAAAGCAATAATTAACCAACATTCAATTCGATACAAGTAGAAAGGCGTATATATCAGACTGTCAGATTTTTATAAATATTGTACTTCTTTTTTCTCTACAGATTTATTTCAAAAATTAAAACATGACATGTGTTTTGGGGTGGATGGCAGTTAAATCAGACTATTCACTCATCCAGACCTACAGATCGTTCTTTGTATCATTGAACCTTGTTACAAAACATCGAACTCTTGACTCCGTGAGGTTTTAAAAATCCTTCATATCTACAATAGACTAATACAGGGACTGACCGTTTCAAATTTAAAAAAGCATATTTAAGTAATTGGCTGAGTCGATATACAACTGAAGAGATTATGTTCTACATTGACTTTGGTCACGAATTAGATTAATCGAAACGGGAAATAAGTCCCCTTTTTAAAACTAGCTGAAACTTTCGTGTTCGAATTACGGGACTGGTTTGCGAATCAAGCTGCTTCCAATTTGTCCCATTTTGCATTTCTCGGAAAGTATTTTGTAATATTTAAATTTCCAATATTTTCCCCCTTTAATATTAAACTTGGTGATGTCCTCATGAATGCGCGTAAGTAATGGAAATAATGCGCTTAATGAATAATGAGGCATGCCGATGTGTAGCTTGGTTCCCTCTCCCATGCTATGCACTGCCTTTAGTCAGGGGACCAATCTAGCCGATGTGTAGTCTGGTTCCCTCTCCCATGCTATACACTGCCTTGGTCAGGGGACCAGGCTAGCCGATGTGTAGCCTCGCAGCATTGTGTACACACAGGTCACGTAGTATCCACATTAGCTTGATGACGCGCCCTCTCTATATAGAATGGCCTCGCAATTCATATTCTCAAAAATGAACTTTATGATACAATGCTATCTCGCCGTGTCGGTTTATGAGTCATGCGCATGCTTGGCGCCGGACATACTGACATGTGATCGCAGTATGGGACATCCTACATTACTTGTAAGTGTGAATTCAAGAGTCTTCGAATACATTCATACTTAGATCCGTATCTGTACATATATCACCACGAACTTCCTTGTGTGTATGTCCTGTTAAAATTTTATTTTCCCCCTTATGTAACTTAAATGAGGTCACAGCGGGCCTTTAAAAATTACCTACTCCCTCTACCCCTACCTCTCGTTAGTGGGTTGGTGTTTTTTCCCCCCTTTTCCATATATTCTTTACATTGACAGGGAAAATTCACTTTCGTGTAATCGGCAACCTGGATGCCTGCCTGTCCGTAAAACGAGGTAGACTGGTCGCTGAACGCCATTCACCCTGTGTTACTGTGTGACGACCGGCGCTAAGCGGATTTTGTTATGTAGCCAATCTCACGAACATTACATCGGAATCTCCATTAGATTATTAAAATGATATAATGAAAGATGTATTTGTATAGAAAAGAAAAACATCAAAGACATCAACTATAGAATTGCGAATGGCGAAGAATAAAACAACAAATATCTTCAAACACGACAGCATTTCTCTATACACTGTATGGTTAAGGATAATTATTGTGCTACTACCATTCTGTCTCTGAAAGAGAACAAACGTAAAACTCTCTCTAAAACTCTCTCTCTCTCTCTCTCTCTCTCTCTCTCTCTCTCTCTCTCTCTCTCTCTCTCTCTCTCTCTCTCTCTCTGATCAATATTTCCTTCTCGTCCCTTGATATCGTCAGATAATTTAGCGGACATGGTTAAATGATGACTGCGAGGCCTCCGCTAAATGTGTTGAGCAACAGTTAGGCGTATAGATCTGACCACGTATTGATCGCGCTAGGTCAATCGAGGATAAGTTCGGGTAAGGTAAACTAGGGGTTCACAGCGCGGTCACGTCGCTATAAATAAACAAACGCGTGGCATGTTGTAAAATCCTTCCATGAAAGTAGTATTATTCAGGAGTGTTGTCTTTGCATTTGTGCTGCCTATCTTATATATCTTTTATAAAGATTTATTTACAAAGCACGAAACAATTAAATTCGATGAATTTTGAGCCGTTCTAATTACGCAAGTTGGGAAAATCGTGATTGAATTGATTGATATTGCCTACGTTTTAGAGGAGGCCTTGGCATGCTAAGTACTAGTTTGAGAGCAGGGAGTCGCGACCTGCCGTTGACACGGCTAGAGTGATCACCACCAAACGCTATTCATATCAGGCCATTATTTGGCTCTTGTCAAAGGCATTTGGCTTTTGTGGTGAATAAAAACATTTAGAGCAAGGTTGGAGACTCTCTCGTAATTTTGCGTAAGGTTCAATACCCTGCCCACTGTAAAGCTAGGTTCTATTAACGGTCAAAGTGCACTAGTCTGGCAACATGAGACCGGCAACAATTATTTAGAACTGGTTATACAAACACCACTAGTCCTTTTTTCACTCAGTCTGCAGACTATGCGCAGGTGTGGCTAAGGTAAATTTGTGAACTGGGATGACGTAACTACTGGACATATTATATGCTATTTAATTTCATCCTGGTTTAGCAAACGTACTATGGTGGACGTTTTACTTCCCACGATATTGTCTTGGATGGATGACTAATTAATGTTGATATTATGAAAGGAATATCACACGATAGTATGAATAGGAATTTTAACCTCTTAGCTTTTGCTTGTAAGTTCAAGTATGTTAAAAACCAATGGGTTTGTATGTCTTTTAATTCTTATGAAGGGCTGTTTTTTCCACTGATATTTTTGTTTGTTTTTTCGCAAAATAACGTAAATTACCAAGTAATATGAATGTTTTATGTTAAAAAATTAAGAATTGCTGAAGATGCAACTTAACATAATCACCCATCAGTATGTTCACACTAAAAAAACGCAAAAAAGGAGAAAATATATATCTAGTACGTGAGAAATATATAGACCGCATGGTGCTTACGAAAGGTAAACTAGTAGAGAAATTATAGATAATTTTGATTAAAGTTGTCCGAATAATTGGGGTGGGGGGAATGTGGGCAGGATGTGTGGATGATTTTAATATGGCGTGAAACTGTACGAAGTAAAATTTATTTTCTTTCACTAAAAAAAAATGGTATAATTTTTATTGAAATAAACTTAGTTTTTATTAAAAGTAGGTTTAGGAGTGCTGGATAATTTTAAGTCGAAGTAAAAGTATATCGGGCGTATACAGAGACTGATTGACAAACGTGCAGTGCTTTGAAATTTCATGTTTTCATCTTATAGGAACAGTTAATGTATTAATATAGTTAGTTTGATGGCAGATGATTTTATATGAATTTATTTTAAAAAATCTAATAGGTTTAACGAAATAATTAGTGGATCTTTTCGACCTGAAAATGAAATAAAACTAAATGAAGTAAATATACATTGGTTTTTGTAATCATATGAAGTTGTTCATCGTAGAATTTAAACAAATAAAAATAAAGAGTATAAAATAGCGAGAAAAAATCTACGAGATCTATTGTCTTCTTTTTTTTTAAGAATAGAAATTATAACGTTGCGGGGCCATATGTTTAAAATGACAAATACATGTATATCATGTATTTCAAAATTTAAGGAACATTCAGCCATTTTGTTCATAATTGACTTTTTTCTTTTATTTCGTTACGATTCAATCATTTTGTTTTGTTTGTAATAATTTTATTTTGTTGTGTTAAATGTATACTAAATGTATACTACTATTTTTAATAACATGACGATTTGTTTGAACCAAAAATGAAGAAGGATTCTAGATAAGCCAAGCTTAGTCAATGCGCATGCTCTTTGCTTCTAATAACCTTCCAAACACGGTTCGTGAAGAAATCACGTGATAAAACGACCTTGGAGGAAGTATTCGTTTTTAATTCAAAAAGATGGCGCTACTTGACTTCCTTCACGACACGGAAGTGTTTGGAATACTTTTATTTGTAGAATATACATAATTACACGAGCTATTAAGCGCACATAGATTGCGACGCCCCGACCTTTTAGTGTATTGTGATAGATGGGGCGAATGGACATTTTCTTGCCTTTGTTTTATTTTTTATTTTTTTGGTTTGTTTGGTTTTTTTTTGTTTTTTTGTTTTTTTGGTCATCTATCGCGTACATGTATTGTTTATTCATTTATCATTTAATGTAGTACACGATATTAGCATTTATTTCCTTTAATGAAAGCTTATAGTGAAAATAATCTAAATTAATTTAATGTCCAAATGCCAGAAAATTATACCAAAATAGGGTCTTCAGATTACTAGTATATCAATACAACAGTGAAGAACATATTATCTCTCAGTACCCCTCTAATGATAAATGTATTTCTTTTAAATTCGGTTAAATTTGTTTTAACCCCGATAACTATGCAATATAAATACTGCAAGGGAAAAAAACATGGAGGTGAAAGTTTATATTTTAGTATTCGGTGATGGACAATGGTTGGTGGCAGCTTTATTGTAGAACACGAGGGGAGGTGTAAATGTAAGTGGTCATCTTAGTCCGTGTGAGGTCACTCTCGCCGAGATCAGCTTGGTCTGGGACTAGCTAGCCTCGGTGGACACCTCCATGATTAAAGGAGCGGTCACAAGTCAGTGATAAAATCTGTCAGCGGTCAAAATCCTTCCAGATCTAAAAGTAAGATTGTTCTCTACCGAAGTCCGTGTGCAATCTGTCAGAGACCAAAGGACCAGAGATCTAAATGTAAAATTGTTCCTCGGCCTTAGTCTGCTAGGATCTAAAATAAAGCTAACAATTGTCAGGGATAACTGTCCTCAACCGCAGTAAGCGGGAATTTGAAATCAAACAAAGCCCACATAGTTCTAAAAGTAAAAATTGCCGCCTCAGTCGTGAGCGACCAAAGTCCACTAAGATCTAAAACTAAAAATTGCTGTCTACCCTGGTCCGCTGGGAAACTGCCAGTGACCAAAGATCACAAAGACAGGACAGGATGATCACTTTAGCTATGCCACTGTTAATGGAAATTAAAAGTTAGATTAAAACAGGTGTAAATGGCACTGTGCGTTCAACATAACCCGCTCTGCAGGTCTCTTCGTTAGAAGTTTGTAGTTGGTGTAATTTTTACATACAGAACTTACGTTGCACGAACATTGACTTAATTGCGAATACCAATACTTAAATATTTAGTATTATCTATTCTCTAATAGATTGATCAATTACTGTATTGAAATGAAATCGTTTTATAAAAATTGCAGGAGAAACCAATGAATTAAAGTATTATATTTTCAGAGAGAGAGAGAGAGAGAGAGAGAGAGAGAGAGAGAGAGAGAGAGAGAGAGAGAGAGAGAGAGAGAGAGAGAGAGAGAGAATTTTAACTATTTTTTTTTTCATTCAAAATTGGTATAGTGTACCGGTTTACCACATTAGATATAATATGAATCTTGATTATAGACTTTTGGTTTATTTAACGTCGGTAATTAATTTTAACAGTTCTAAACTTCACGCGATAGAAATATTTATTAATAAACCAATGTACGTGGATTTTAACGATTAAAAAATTCACCTCCATATTTAGTTTGTATTTAATATTTGCCAAACATGAACAAAATTCGAATTTCCAAATTCGAAATTAGTCGCGTTTATTGGTTGCATGTATTTAATAATTAATCGCAAAAAAGCTTTATAGTTTTCATAGTTTCCTCGCAATCCATAACCAAATCAGAATATATATAGTCTATAAAATGCGTGTGGCGCTCTCTCACAGTGCATTAAATCTCCGGCAGTACGATGAACGGTCAAGCGGGTTAGCCGGTTTATTTGACGGTCATACGTACATATGCATATATATATACACACACTCACACATCCGGGCATACCGACATTGGGTAATTAATTTGTCGCACATTGTCCATCGCTTGTAAAGGCGATTCGGTCGTGCACCGTCGTATGACCCCCAGCGGCAGGCTTTTCCGGATATGTAAGATATACGAAGCTTGTCGATTTCATTATTGTTCTGTGAAGATATGTAAATACACGTGGAATTTTTCAGTTCTGTCATGACTTGGGTAGGTAGAAGAGTTTTATGAGAAAAATTAGGTTGACAATTTTGTTTTTGTTGTTTTTTGAACAGTATAAATGTTTTTCATCGACCAAGAACATCATTGATTTATACTGAATCATGATAGTCTCAATATTGAGGAGATGAAAACCAATTTTTTAAAAGGAAGATAAATTATTCAGCGTGCTATTGAACCATGTCTCATCTTATATTTACTACCTCCACTTAGAAATTAAGCTTTTGGTACGCATGTTCGTTCACATGTCAGTCAGTCAGTCAGTCCGTCTGTCCGTCTGTCTGTCTGTCTGTCTGTTTCTTCTTAATCTGGCTAATTGTTATAGGAGTGTCGGAAAAAGAGGAAAGTTTTTCGCCTAGTGATTATATTATTTAGATCCAAGAATGGTGGGGGTTATATGGCGGGGTTATATGGCGTAGAGGCTAGGGTCATTGTGTCCTTGTGTTTTGTCCTTTCCCTGTATTAATTAAGATATCTTCTTCATTGAAACTTCAGGTTATATCATTTAATATTAACATGTGCTCGTTACCATGTCCCTAAAGTAAAATATATTAAAAGTTATTACTATAAAAGACAAAGTGTTTTCAAACCTATACAGCTTTTTTAAGTCAACTAATAAAACTGAATTGTTCAATCTATCAAACTTTATTAAAAAAAAAATCTAGTAGAAGCGCAAATATATAGACCATCGTCCTGTATTATTATTTTGTATTAAATGTTAAAAGACGATGCACTTTGTGCAAGTCGATCAATAAAATCAGTTCTGGCAATGATAAAGTCTTCAAGCGCGTGTTACGAAAATGTAACGCCTTTCCCTAGTAGGAGATTAGTACAAGCGAGATAACTCCCATCCGTGAAAGCATTTTTTTTTTTTTTGGTCGTTGTCTATACTATGTAAATTCCAGATTATTAATAGATCAGACTGCTTCAAGAAAATTCGCAATCGATAATTAATTTTAATTTCAATATTGTTTTTGACATGTAAAATGTACAATTTTTGATTTTTTTTAAAAAATACAATTTTATATTTTAAGACAATCCATGTTAATATAGATTTAACTGGAACACCGTTTTATTTTATTCGTTGCATTTTTGTTGTTTTTTTTGTTGTTTTTTTTTTTTGTTTTTTGTTTTTTGTTTTTTGTTGTTTTTTTTTTATTCATGTTTTTGAAATTTTAGCTATTTAATTTGAAAATTCGTAGTATTGTGAAAGATATCTGTTCCCATGAAATGCATAACAATACTCGTACATATAGCTTGCTACTCACTCAAGTGTAAAAACTGAAACGTTGGGTAGGTAAGGATACGATCTCTTTGTAGTGAAGTGAGATTAAACCCTTCCTTCTATCGACCGGCTGTCGAGATTTATTGGGGAAGGAAAAAAACCAAAAAACTTAAGAAACAAAATCAGATTGGGCATGTTAGCCAGCATGTTAAGTCACCCATGACTGATTTATTAACATTTTGAATCTTCATATTTTCAAATATGGATACAGCATGAATATTATAGGCTTAAATTAAATTTATTCTCGGTCTATGATCACAAAGCCGGGCCCTTAGGTACTACTAATTCAATGGAGGTGAACAACATGCCAAAAATGAACACCCATTATTTCTGTATAAACTCTGGAACTGAAATGAAGTCTATTTCCCCGACTAAATATTCTACATTTTTATTTGCAGTGGAAGTTGAGCACTTTGACGTAACATCGAAGTGTTGACTTGCTAGTAGCCAATATGCCCCCTCCTAAGAAGCCTAAAAGCGGTCCCACATCAATAGAACAATTCATGTCGACAGACGAGATCAGAACGCCGAGTGATGAGGAAGACATGCGAGAAAGAACTGGGTCATGTTCATCAGAAATGTCGGTCATTTCCGAGAAGACTGAGGAGGACAAGGAATCCTTAATGTATCTGGATGAAAAAAGTCCCTCTGGGTTGAAACTGTTAAGACATCTGATCACCAAAAAAGTGGAGGAGGAACAACGAGTTCCGGGTTCGTGCTCTAGTGGTAGAAGTTCATGCCAAAGTTTGTCTCCTACTAACGAGTCAGACGACCCTTCTCGTGAGGACTCACGTGCAAGCACGACGGCTAGCCTGACGACGGAGGAGCGCAAGAAGCATCCTCCCAGCGCCTCCTCGCCGATTTCTCCCATGGCGGGAAGCGTGCTGCCTCCGTTTGGAAACAGTGGAAACCCACAAACTGCCGCTACGTCCGTTCGAGGTAGCGAGCGGCTTATTAACAGCATGGTGGCTTCTAGTTTAATGGCTGGTGGTTTTCCTACAAGCCCCACCACGACAACTTACTCCGCTTATTTCCCCTCGTATCTGTATGGACAGTCTCTGCAAAGTTCATACTACCTTAACAACTACGACTCGGAACCTAGGGATTTGTCCACCAGCAAACTACAGAAGGAAAATCAGACTCGAGAGAGACTGTTCGATCGTGGTTCCATAGACTCTCAAGTTCATCGCGACATTGAACAACGACTTTCCGCCCATTTCGGTCTCGGGTCGTACGACTCGCTTACCGATCGTAAAGATTTAGATTCCCGGAAGAACTTGGTTGGAATTCTGACAGAGCCAAGGTACAACCACCTACGGTTTCCACTCAGTCCAGCCGACAGAGAGACTGCGTCATTCCCGTTCTTCGTCAATGGATACGACTCCAGGAGGTAAGCAAGTGTCTTTCACATTTAAATATTGATAAGGAGATTGATTGGTTGAAATGTATGAGAAAAGGGGCATTATGACATAAGAAAAGTGTTGCGTTGGTGGCCTACTAGTTTGGTCGTCAGACTCTCGACAGAGAGGTTGTGAGTTGAAGTCCTGGCCGTTGCAGGGCCGAATGGCGGGGGGCGGGGGGGGGGGTGATGTTGTGTCCTTGGGGAAAGGCACGAGTTTCCCCAATAAAGGGGTACCTGGTTATAGACTGTGAAAAGATATTGTCAGAATGTTAGTGTTCTAGCGCTGTATAATTGCAGCTTACACTGAGAAGGTGGTCTGCCGGGGGTAATAGTGAAGCGCTTTGAGCACTTGGGTGGATAAAGCGATATATAAAATCAATCATTATTATTATAAATATCACAAAAACAGGTATATTGCTGTGTATAAACACTCAGTACTAATTTATTTTCGTTCATGTTACAAGAACGCACCCTTAGAACAGGGGGAAGTGGTCAACACCTTGTGCCCTGTTACTAGCAATTATAAAGCTGTACAGAGGGTGACTCTCCCTACTTTTTTATGTTGGTTGTAAAGAGGAAAGGGTATAAGCTAGATGTTTACTACAACAAGTCAGAGCCTCATTTAACGTTTCTTATACAGACGTTTCTATCCGTAAACCAGAAGCTATAGATGTTATGAATATGTTGGTGTTTGAAAGGGTGAGCCACACCCCCACCTGCATTTGGGATTTTACTGAAGGATTTGTAAAAAGTAAAATTTTTTCGTGCCAAAATTGTTATTTATTGACATAGATAGGGTTAGGATTATACATTCCAACCTAACCAGTGGATAAGGGGTATTTGAAAATTTAACAGTATACATATAACAAGAACTTGCGAAGAAAAGAAAAAAAAAAAGAGGGCAGGACAGTAAGAAGAGAAAAAAAAACCATAACAGTAATCTGGCTACATTATTAGTTAATATGGATTCTTGGCAGGGTAATGTGACTCATATTCCCTGTCAAAGTTTATATACTCCGAGCCGCCAGGCGAGGAGAATATACACTTTGACAGGGAATATGAGATCCATATACCTTGCAAAGAATTCATATAACGAATATGTACTACTGCAGAGCAATCAATTTGAAAATCGAACAATCAAAGAGTTAGAGGGGCAGAACTCTGGAAAAAAAGGAAGGTTTGAGCGAAGAAATCTTAATTTATTATGTACAACATTAATCCAGCATTTCAACTGATAACTTTAAAAGAACACTTGATATTTATTTCTTAATTTTTTTACATTGCATTTAATGTGAAAAAAGTTGTGAAATCTAGGCATGTTTCGTTTATATTAGCCTAAACCAATGGTGCAGCTGCCTTCACTATGACGTCACAAACGGTAAACTTGTTTACAAACACGCAACCGTTATTGTTATTACGTCATGAGCGGAGTTTTAGTAATAATTATCAAAATAAGTAAATGTATTTTACGAATAATTTTGAGAATACTCAAACTATAAGATGGATAAATGCAAAAAAGTAACGATTCGTTAACGAAGCGATTAAGTATGGAAGCCATTTTGTATCCCATCTATTCTTGACAGGGTATATGGCCTCATGTACACGGCTTGTCGTCCAATCAAATGCCTACAATTTTTCTCTGCAGTAGTACATAAATATATATACCCAAGAAATATTAATGAGATAACTTCTGCTCTGACTGTCTCCTGTATTAATTATAATTTAAAAAGTTGTGTCTCTTACAATCTTGGTCAATCTAAACAGTGAGACAATTCACGAATATCTTTTTATAATATGTTACATACATATAATAATTCAAAATAAAAAATGAAAATAACATGAAACGTGAAGAAAATTAAATTATAGTCCTGTGCACTTTAAAAACCTGTTTATATTGTAAAACTCAGTCGTTCCACTTGCTCGGTAAGATGTGTGACAAATGTCAATAGGACTCACGTCAGGCCTATTATTATAACGTACAGGAGACCCACGTGTATATTGTAAAGTACACGCAGACATACAATATAAGTACAGACCTACGTCATGTACAAGATAGGCCCTAATCCTAAATTCAGACGTATCTTACATATAGTACACGTAGACCCATATTATAAAATAAAAAACATCATAAATACATATTTATAATATAGGGATGTACTTTAACCAGATTGGACGATGTGCCCTCGCCATTCTAGATATATAAGTCGTCTGTTGATAAACTAAAGTGCATGTATATTAACATGTATATTATATGGGTATATAGACATAGTTCATCCTGTCACATTTATCTGCGATGGAATGTATCCGTATAGTTTTATGCAAACAATTGATCAATTTACAACTCATTTTCAACACATCCATGAAATTTCGACTTGATATTTTCGTAACTGCTGCTAAAAAATCACTAAGTCTATAAACCATACACAGGCACTTGACGTTTTAAATAAAACTTCCCGTATCATTTTCGGCGTATGATGACGTTACGTCATAAGACCGCTAGCCAAAAAATTTTTTTTTTTTACCTTTTTAAGTTTTTTCAGAGACATATATATGTCTCTGGTTTTTTTAAAAATATATTTTATTAAATTTTTTCCTTACCTTTTCCCCCTTTCTTTATGAGCATGAAAAACTACCGAATAATAAAGTATGAATCGTATGATCAAAAACCTATTTGAAGCTGGTCATTTATTTTACGTTGAAAGCAAAAAGATCGATAACTCTTATTTTTTCAAACTGAGGAAGAAAATAACTAGTTTTGATTTAGAGTTATCTTTCTTTTGACATAGACCATATTGTGATCACTATCGTAGCGGTTACGTAGGGCTCGGTAGTACTACGATCTTGAACGGCATGCTAGGGCCAGGCTAGCCCTGACGTAGCAGTGGCGGATCCAGGATTTGTCAAAAGGGGGGCCCGGTCCGTTGAAAAAGTAACTAGTAAGCTTAAAGTCTGGGATGAAGCCAAAGTGGGGCCCAGGGGCGAAGCCCCCGGAAGCTTCTCGGGTTTTAGAGCTCTAAAGTTACTTTTAGAGGTTAATTTAGCTATATATCTATACATGATAATTAATTTTGGTCACCAAAAGGGGGGCCCGGGCCCCTCTCTAAATCCGCCACTGCGTAGCGAAAACAAGCGTTATTCATACAGTGCGTTCAAGATACCTAGATTTCTAGCCTAGCAGCTAGGCTAGCCACTACGATCTTGAACGCAGCCCAGATTCAATCCAGCTAACTTGAGACATAATTTTCATAAACAAATTAAATTTTCACTGTCTGTTTGCATTTTATTTCTTTTTAAAACACATGTAATCTGTGCTATAAATATTTAAAAAGATATAAGTAATCAAAATTTAGACTTCAGTTTATGGTCTTGAGGCCTGGTTTATCTATTTAAATTTCTTTTTAATTATCAATTCCTTTTCAGCATTAATGCAGATGACATAAGATATGATGGAAGAATTTTTATCATTATATGTAACAGGAAGAGAGAAGATAAAACAGACCAGAGTGAGACCACCGGGGATTCTACCAAATAAACTGTACGTGGCCACTGGGTTGGCGATGGAACCCGTCTGACCGCTATATTAACATTTTTCATTATGTTCTTGAAATCAAGATGCAATAAACCACGTTCACATGTGCCATTTACCATAGGTGAAAATTTTACATACAAGCAAATTGCACTGCTGGTGAATGAATTTGGAAGACAAAGAATCTTGGACATATCCAATGTAGACATATTGGTTTTGTCGATCATTTCTTGATCAAATGTCGTTTTTAGTAGGACAATGATTGGTTATGAACACAGTCGTAACTACTTAGACTGGATTGCCTGCCCTTTATTCCAGACGCTCCGCTAGGAAATTCAAGGACAGGTAACCACCCCAAACTTCCCCAGAGTTGGTTTACACGCAAACTCCTAGATGAGGCCTCGACGGGGAGTTTGGTAACCACCCATTCTCTTTCACAGAGTTGTCGGTACTTGTATGGGAGAGAAAGGACCGACAACTTCTGTGCAAGAGAATGGTAACCACCACCGCCATGACAGTAGGAAAACCTACTGCAGTTTCGCCATAGCAAGTGTGCATCCTAAAAATAAACTGAAACTTTGGCTCGAAATAGGCGGATCAAAGAATATTTTTAAACCATGTTATCATATAACCATTATACTAATACACTAACTGCATATTAAATTGACTGAACATTCTAAAACAAGGATAGACACGGATTACATGTTTTACTCACGGAATAAATTTTCGTCTATATGGAAAACAGAAATTGTTAGAAATGGAAAGATTTACCCCTCCGTTCTATTTTCTTATATTAACTTATTAAGGCCTTTTTAGTTTGAAAATAAAAATTGGATTTCTCTGCCAATTAATTGTTAACTTGACATCGATCTTCTAGCTCACACGCCACTGAGGATAACACCTTTCTACATGTAAAATCACTTCTATTGTCCGTGACGCGAAACATGGCTGGTGGTTACCTGTCGTTGATATAGCGTGGCGCCTTATCATCGGCAGCGTACCAGTTCTAGTAACTACTCAGCTATTTCCGTAACCGCCAAATAACTGGTTACGAAAAAGGGACGAGCGCGATCCGATTGATCAATCGCAACTTTTTCGGGCCTTTCCGGCAGAGCTGGGCTGCGTTCAAGATCGTAGCGGCTACGTAGGGCTCGGTAGCGCTACGATCTTGAACGGCATGCTAGGCTAGCCCTGGCGTAGCGATAACAAGCGTTATTCATACAGTGCGTTCAAGATACCTAGATTTCAGCCTAGCGGCTAGGCGAGCCGCTACGACTTTGAACGCAGCCCTGTGTTTTTTCCGAGCTCTACCGGAAAGGCCCGATAAGTTGCGATTGCCGATTGATACGAGCCAGTGTATCTTCTGAACGTTTGTCAACGCAGTGCTCTACGACACGGCTTGCCTGGGCTGCGATCAAGATCGTAGCGGCTAGCCTAGCCTCTAGGCTAAAAATCTAGGTATCTTGAACACACCATAATGGATTAACGCTTGTTTACCCTTACGTACGGCTAGCTTAGCATACCGTCAAGATCGTGCGCTACCGAGTACTACGAATATAGTCGCTACCATCTTGAACGCAGCCCTGGGCTCTTCGTCAGAATCATAGCGGCTACGTAGTGGCTCGGTAGCATTATGATCTTGAACGGTATGCTAGGCTAGTCGTACGTAGGGATAACAAGCGTTAATTCATACAGTGCGCATGCGTCAAGATGCCTAGATTTCTAGCCTAGCGGCTAGGCTAGCCGCTACGATCTTGAACGCAGCCCAGGGCTGCGTTCAAGATCGTAGCGGCTACGTAGGGCTCGGTAGCGCTACGATTTTGAACGGCATGCTGGCTAGCCCTGACGTAGCGAAAACAAGCGTCAATTCATACAGTGCGTTCAAGATACCTAGATTTCTAGCCTAGCGGCTAGGCTAGCCGCTACCGATCTTTGAACGCAGCCAGACCTA
>CAJDSM010014956.1:55196-82497 GCA_903981925.1 Ostrea lurida
AGCCCAGGCAAGCCGTGTCGTAGAGCACTGCGTTGACAAACGTTCAGAAGATACACTGGCTCGTATCAATCGGCAATCGCAACTTATCGGGCCTTTCCGGTAGAGCTCGGAAACACAGGGCTGCGTTCAAGATCGTAGCGGCTGCCTAGCCGCTAGGCTAGAAATCTAGGTACTTTGAACGCACTGTATGAATAACGCTTGTTATCGCTCGCCCAGGGCTAGCCTAGCATGCCGTTCAAGATCGTAGCGCTACCGAGCCCTACGTAGCCGCTACGATCTTGAACGCAGCCCAGCTCTGCGAAAGGCCCGAGAAGTTGCGATTGATCAATCGGATCGCGCTCGTCCCTTTTCGTAACCAGTTATTTGCGGTTACGGAAATAGCTGAGTAGTTACTAGACTGGTACGCTGCCGATGATAAGGCGCCACGCTATATCAACGACAGGTAACCACCAGCCATGTTTCGCGTCACGGACAATAGAAGTGATTTTACATGTAGAAAGGTGTTATCCTCAGTGGCGTGTGAGCTAGAAGATCGATGTCAAGTTAACAATTAATTGGCAGAGAAATCCAATTTTTTATTTTCAAACTAAAAAGGCCTTAATAAGTTAATATAGAAAATAGAACGGAGGGGTAAATCTTTCCATTTCTAACAATTTCTTTTTTTCCATATAGACGAAATTTATTCCGTGAGTAAAACATGTAATCCGTGTCTATCCTTGTTTAGAATGTTCAGTCAATTTAATATGCAGTTAGTGTATTAGTATAATGGTTATATGATAACATGGTTTAAAAATATTCTTTGATCCGCCTATTTCGAGCCAAAGTTTCAGTTTATTTTTAGGATGCACACTTGCTATGCGCGAAACTGCAGTAGGTTTTCCTACTGTCATGGCGGTGGTGGTTACCATTCTCTTGCACAGAGTTGTCGGTCCTTTCTCTCCCATACAAGTACCGACAACTCTGTGAAAGAGAATGGGTGGTTACCAAACTCCCCGTCGAGGCCTCATCTAGGAGTTTGCGTGTAAACCAACTCTGGCGGAAGTTTGGGGTGGTTACCTGTCCTTGAATTTCCTAGCGGAGCGTCTGGAATAAAGGGCAGGCAATCCAGTCTAAGTAGTTACGACTGTGTCTCATAACCAATCATTGTCCTACTAGAACGACATTTGATCAAGAAATGATCGACAAAACCAATATGTCTACATTGGATATGTCCAAGATTCTTTGTCTTCCAAATTCATTCACCAGCAGTGCAATTTGCTTGTATGTAAAATTTTCACCTATTGGTAAATGGCACATGTGAACGTGGTTTTATTGCATCTTGATTTCAAGAACATAATGAAAAATGTTAATATAGCGGTCAGACGGGTTCCATCGCCACCCAGTGGCCACGTACAGTTTATTTGGTAGAATCCCCGGTGGTCTCACTCTGGTCTGTTTTATCTTCTCTCTTCCTGTTACATATAATGATAAAAATTCTTCCATCATATCTTATGTCATCTGCAATTAATGCTGAAAAGGAATTGATAATTAAAAAGAAATTTAAATAGATAACCAGGCCTCAAGACCATAAACTGAAGTCTAAATTTTGATTACTTATATCTTTTTAAATATTTATAGCACAGATTACATGTGTTTTAAAAGAAATAAAATGCAAACAGACAGTGAAAATTTAATTTGTTTATGAAAATTATGTCTCAAGTTAGCTGGATTTGAATCTGGGCTGCGTTCAAGATCGTAGTGGCTAGCCTAGCTGCTAGGCTAGAAATCTAGGTATCTTGAACGCACTGTATGAATAAAGCTTGTTTTCGCTAAGCAGTGGCGGAATTAGAGAGCGGGCCCGGGCCCCCCCTTTTGGTGACCAAAATTAATTATCATGTATAGATATATAGCTAAATTAACCTCTAAAAGTAACTTTAGAGCTCTAAAACCCGAGAGCTTCCGGGGGCTTCGCCCCCTGGGCCCCCACTTTGGCTTCATCCCAGACTTTAAGCTTACTAGTTACTTTTTCAACGGACCGGGCCCCCCCTTTTGACAAATCCTGGATCCGCCACTGCTACGTCAGGGCTAGCCTGGCCCTAGCATGCCGTTCAAGATCGTAGTACTACCGAGCCCTACGTAACCGCTACGATAGTGATCACAATATGGTCTATGTCAAAAGAAAGATAACTCTAAATCAAAACTAGTTATTTTCTTCCTCAGTTGAAAAAATAAGAGTTATCGATCTTTTTGCTTTCAACGTAAAATAAATGACCAGCTTCAAATAGGTTTTTGATCATACGATTCATACTTTATTATTCGGTAGTTTTTCATGCTCATAAAAGAAAGGGGGAAAAGGTAAGGAAAAAATTTAATAAAATATATTTTTTAAAAAAACCAGAGACATATATATGTCTCTGAAAAAACTTAAAAAAGGTAAAAAAAAAAATTTTTTTTTATATTTATATTATATATATTCACATCCTACATATACTTTAATATCTTGTTTTAATCTAATACTTTAATTCAATTCATAACGTGGTTAAGACCTTATTAATTTAGCAGACGCGCTTTTCATCGCTCTGACGAAGGCGGCCGTTTAAATCGCCAGCTTTGTGAAGCCGCCGTGTGTGGTGTTTGACCAGCGGTCGAAAAGTGCACATGTGCTATTCAGGTCATACGGCCGGCTAGTCGGCGGTCAGCGAAGTGGCTGTGTTTATCGATCACACGTTAGATGACCAAATGAATGAATTATGGACCGGGTAGAACGAGGGAGGAATTTCTCAGGACAAGTGTTTCTTGTGGTAGTGTCCACTAATTAACTGGTCATTAATGTAACCTTCAAACCTCACCAATGTCTTTTCTCAGGGATATTTTTCTTTATGGTGTGTCACTGTCTTTGTGTGTTATGGTGTTATGGAGGCAAAATATCACGATCAACAATTTGAGGATGCTTTGAATGTTATACAAGTTTTATCGGATCCCGGTGGCACGGTTTGTAGGATTCTGCGGGAATCGGCGGTAAACGACGAGGATATGTCGAGGTACGTTCACGACAGATAAAGGATTAATAATTTATTGGGTGTAATGCAAGGCGTGGATCTAAGAATAAACACATATAAAAGTTCATCGCTTTTGAATGGAGGGGAGGGGGGGGGGGGGGGTACGTCGGGGCGTTGCCACATCGGAATCGGATTTATTTTGATGGTGATGATGATGATGATGATGAATTATGACCAGTAATCATGGAGACAAGGAAATTAATTATTTCAAAGAATGGGGGTATTGTCTCAACCTTTTAATTTTCGAGGGAATAAAGGAATAGAAACAACTAACCCAGATTGTTAAAGTGATATTAATTGATCACATCCATTTATCCCAATCAAGAGAAGAAATTATTTCATGCTAAAACCAAGAGTCCTAGGAGTAACTACCTACACTACAAACACCCCACAAAACAGGGATTGAAAAGAAGAAATTGTGACTAATTTTGTTGATGGGTTCAATGATTAGTAAAGTCAATCAGTACCACATGACTTAAATTGTCAAACACATTTAATTTCTCTAACAAATCAAAGTAAACCGCTTATCTTTCATAAAACTCCTACTACAAGTTCACTTTTACATGCACGACACATTAAAATTCATTAAATTAAAATTCATTAATTATCAAATTCCTGCATAGTATTTAGATACATTGATATGTGAATGTTAGTCATTAAAGGAAAATATGTAAACAGTCTGATTGTCTAATTCTAGCTACAGTGTAGAAATTTAAGGTACCAACAGAAATGTCACTAAAAGTAAAAAGTATAAATTTGGTTGTTTAATGTAGATAAAATAACAGAATTCAGTGATTACTTTAGCAATGATTTATACTTACCAAGTACAAGTTTCAAATGACCATTATTCTGAACCAGCTTCACTTTAAACAGTCTGATTGTCTAATTCTAGCTAGAAATTTAAGGTACCAACAGAAATGTCACTAAAAGTAAAAAGTATAAATTTGGTTGTTTAATGTAGATAAAATAACAGAATTCAGTGATAACAAAATACAGTCATGATCAAATTAAGGTAATTAATTACCATCCTTTAAATGTTGCCTGTACTTGTAAATGTTTTAATTATGATTTTCTATTTGATTTTAAGCAGTACTCATTTAAAATTTAATTAAGAATATGAGTCAGGTATTATGGGTACATTTAGCATTTTAAATCACTAATAAAATAAAAAAGTAAGTTTATAATGAAAGTGAAGCTTTATAAGTTTCAGAGAAATTTATATGAGAGTTGCTGAATTTCAGAGAAATTTATTTTAGAAAGCTGAAATTTAAAAATATTGCATAATGCACATGTTGTTTGATATACATGATAGATGGAGATTTCCTAGAGTCATAGAATCCCACTGTATTAAATTAAATAAATTAAAGTGATTAGGAAAAAAAAAAAGAAAATCATTGATGTAGATAACAATTCATACAACACACAATACCAATTAACTAATCAGAAAATTATTTCTTTTTTATTCACAATATCAATGGGTCTTTCAGTTCTCCCCATGACAAAAGGCAGTGGAGGAGATTGTGAATTTATGATAAATCTCCTTTCGCTGGGAAAAACTCTACCACTGAAAGGTTAGCCTGACCCAGCGGAGAATAGCAATTTTACAGAATTTGCATGCTACACATGCTCTTAACTGGCCACTGACTGAATGACCCCATCCTGTAATCATCATCACCATGGTTACACATTAAGAAATATGGCTCAAATTTTTCTATCAATTACAAACACAAAGCTCGGTTGTTGCAGGGATGTATTTGAACTGGTCGGTTATACTGATGGGTTTTGACAGCCCAAGTTGATAGTTTATGAGCAGATTTAAGGCTTTGATGACTCTATGGTTGAGAAACATGCAAGTAAAGATCAGAGTAGACCAAGAGATTGTGTGTCACTCATTATTACGATTTATGGCTGGCATATTTACCCTAGCCTTTGTAGTGTGCCCTGGTGTTTATAAAATGTTCATCTTCCTGTTGGACTTGGTTGTTACATCATTATATACTTTGAGGAGATGCAGCTGTCTAGGGAGATTGTTGAGTGCTAAAAACTGCACATTGACCTTGCTTGACTTAATTATAGTGCAGAGTAATTAATGAAATAAATAAGGATACACAGGCATTAAGTAATTATTTAATTAACTGATTTTTGGTAAACAGAAGAGTGCATGTAGTACGTGTAATTATAGACTAAAGAAAAGAATGGTGTGATCAAAGAGGAAAAATGCTCTGATTATCTGTGTAAAACTAACACAGGGGGGACATTCAATGAGGACTCCCGACTCCTGAAATGGAGTCATGAAGTACTTGGGTTGTGATCGGACATTCACATGTCGTAGACAGTCAGTTATCGGTTAAGGCTGGCTTGCGCTCGTTTTTCTTCCGTTAATTTTGTTTTGTTGCTGTCTCTGTCTGTAGATACTGATTCCTCCATCTCCTGAGAGATCTCCCAAATATTTAATTCAATTGTTTTTCTTACACAATGCATTTCTCTGGGAGAAAGAGAGGGTGTAATGATTGTTATTTGTAAACAGTAAAATATTGTTATCAGAAATCTGTTAATCAGAAGTCTGGAATGATTATTAGTCATAAGCACTAAATTAAATGTTAATTAGAGGTATTGTTATTATAACTGTTGTTATTAGAAGTATTACAATTTAATCTTTGCATCTTATAATATCTATAGGTGTTCCTGTTTGCCCAACTCTTATTTATTTTGTATTTCTTATAAGAGTTATAAAATTGATCCAGATCGAGTTCTTGAAATCTACTTCTGTGTACATATCAGACATTGACATTTCAAGATTTAAATCAGTCTACACTTATGTGAATAATGAAATGTACTGTGAACTTTACCAGTGCGGAAATTTTATCAGTTAAATCCTTCGGTCTGGTAATTTTCAAGAACACTTTTGATCACTGTTATCTTTACCTATTCATCATATGATATTATTACCAGTATTACAGACATAGTAGTACTGTATCATTTATTATTATCAGAAGTGCACTTTTCAAACCTTTGTGTGTCTGTAAACAACCGTACACCTGAATCAGGGGAGACAATTTTGTGGGAATACAATGTATATGTACTCGTGTAGAATGATGTATGATACAGTTGAACTTCGATATCTCAAACACTGATATCTTGAATATTATGGTTATGTCGAACTGATTTGGAGGTCCCAACCACCTATTTCAAGTATTTTTACCCTCAATATCTCGAATTCACAGATATCTCAAACTTTTTTATTGGTGCCATCAAGTTCGAGATAACAAGGTTCGACTGTATTTGGAAACTGCGTATTTTGTATTGCGTATTGCGTATTTCTCTTTTTCATCTGGTGAAATTTCTGTTATCATTTTTTCTGTACTACATGTATCTTCTGATACTGAGTCCAGTATTATTTAATTTTACTGTACATTCTCGCAAGAAAAGGAAAGAGCCGATAAACAGAGAATAACCCAAGACTCATTTTGTATATTGCTTTGCAGAGAGTCCATTGATAAACTGGTTCCCAAGGAGGAGAATCATGGCACCCACCACTCACCTGGAATGATGCCTCAGGGGAGCTTTCTATCCATGCCTTATATGATGCATAATCAAGTCCCATCGTCCACCACCCTGGAGTTCCGCGATCATGATGGGCGTATTCTGCCACTATTAGACCCTTCCCTCTCATTTGCAGATGGACGGAAACTGAAGCATAGTGCAGTTGCAGGTACATGTATATGTGTATATTTATATTTTATGTGATCTTTTCGACATGTTTTATTCATAGGAGTTCATGTTTTATGATCTGTTCGATACATGTTTTATTTTTAGCAGTTCATGTTTATGTAATCTTTTAAAAGTCTATGTTTATGTATTCTGTTCATGTCTTACTTTGAGCAGTTCATTTGTACGTTATGCATAAAATATTTTGAAATTTAGATGTTATGTTTGTAGGTCACGGCCCTAACAAGTTGTGTCAGGTGTGCAGTGACAATGCTTCAGGGTTCCACTATGGGGTGTGGTCTTGTGAGGGCTGCAAAGCTTTCTTCAAAAGAAGTATACAAGGTAATAATAGATCTACATGGCAGGGAGAGAGAGGGGGATAGAGGAGGAGGAGAGAGACAAAGGAAGAGAGAGAGAAACAGAGGAAGAGAGAGAGATAGACAGACAGACAGAGAGAGGGAGGGAAGAGAGAGGGAGAGAGGGGGGAGAAAGAGAGAGACAGAGGAAGAGAGATTATCATCTTCCTGTCAATAAAAAAATGCATGTACTAGCATAAATAAGTGTTACTTGTATATAAGTGTTTAATCATAAGTAGTGTAGTTTGTGCTTGTGAGTACAAAGATTGGTTACATAACCGCAGTTGTTTGTCGAGATCGTACTTTTGTGGCATTCATGACACGTCTGACTCTGAATCTATTTTAAATGTCCTTCACCAACACACGGCAGACAGATAGGAATGTTAATTGTAACGTAATTGTGTGTCAGAGATTCGGTACCTGTCTGTGTTCTGCATTTGTCCTCCACAAAATGTTTCCCAACTGGCATAGAAGACTTCTCATGCGATAATTTGGTGAGAAAATCTCACTTTATGTCGGGCAAAATAACCTCATTATCTCAGGTAAAATCATTTTCTTATTTCATTTAAAAACATTATCTAACAAATGAACTTCCACTTTATATGTATGAAAAACTCCACCTTTAGTATAAAACTCCCACCTTATTTCAAGTAATAAAAAATCCACTTTATTTCAAGTAAAAACCACACTTTATTCCAAGTAAAACAATCTAACGCCCTATTTCAAGTAAAAACCTTTACTATCTCAAACCCTAAGTGTATCTCAAGGAGAAAGCTCTCACCTTATTTTGAGTTAAACCAAGTAAACACCTCACCATATTCATATAGAAACACCACTTTTCAATATTTCATGTTTCCATTCTCCAGCATTATATTTTGATATACCTTGTGGTTTTATCTGATTTTACATGTCAGAGATCATTTGACTTTTTAAATGTACTCCACCTAGATAAAACGATCTTCTTGCCACAATTTTCTCTCCCGTTCCTTTGACTGTCTTAAACATGAGTTCCAGTGGGCATGGCTTGGTTTCTTTTTATTATAAAGTCTCTGAGCAAACAAAGTAATTTAAGTCTGACATCCTGTACAAGCAAAGCAGAAAATAACAGCAAGACATTTCTTTAGCCCCATAAACATCTTTTACAGTCACATCAGGGGTGAATGACACCTGTCCCAAGTTTTGAAAATGGAGGTTGTGATTTATGGAACTTATGTAATATGTAAGAATCTACTGGGTATTTACTTTCCCCAGTGCTTCCTTGAAAAAAAAGAATTACTCACAAAGGCCTGCTAAGTGCTAATGTGCCTGATGCAAGCTTCCGTCTTTGATGGAGCAGTTCACATCCTGGAAAATGTACGAATAGCTGCTTATCACCAATATCTTGTTATATTTATAGAGAGACAAGGTTTGCCAGTACACACAAGTCTTGTCATATAGAAGAGGAGGTTTGACGTATGATATACTAGGGAATTAATTCATAATTTTAGCTAGGGCTGTGATTGGATGACAATTTCTATCTAATCTAGGTCACTTAGGACAGTAAATGTACTACTGATATATCAATAAAAAAAGTTTTTTTCTTTAGTTTCTCCGATTATGGATTGAGCTGTTAACTATGAAGGCTTTTATGATAATCTAAAAGGATATGGGGCTAACACTCCAAAAAATAGGGCAATGTGTTGTGCAATTCATAATTGATGTTCTTGTCCGAGATAGCATAACAGGCAGGCTACTAAATTGGTGCCATTGATTCTTGTGGTCTCCCTGTTCGGAGCTGCTTGTGTACACAGCGAGACATTTTGTGACATGTCCCGACTAATTACAGGCGTAATTTTATATATATATATTTTTATCTCAAAAGTGTTCCAACATCAAGGTGTGTCGACTGGAGTGTATACAGAGGAAAGCTTATGTTGTTAATGTTTATATATTCCGGATCTTGCATTTCCTGTGTATAGTCTGTAAACAATAACGTCACTGTTTTTTTCCTCCTGATGTGGATCTCATGTGAATTTGTTGTAAGTAGATCATTATAATTAACATTCAAAACTCTTCAATTCATTATATTCAAGTGGATCTGAAATTGATTCTGAAGTTTTTTGTTTTTGGTGTTTTGTTTTTTCTTGTATATATTGGTAGGTGGGTGGGTGTTTGCTCCGACATACAAAAAGTGCACAAATGAATAATAGTCTAAAAGACTTGTGATTTTATACACTGTATATAAAAAAAAATTCATAACACTATGTTCTTGAGATCTCGGATCTGGCATTTAAAGAGCACGATAACAATTTGTTAACACTTTTTTTCTTTTTTTTAAAGCGATGTATATAAGTGACCTAGATAGATAAAGGTAATTGTTGACCCATAAAATTTCTCCCTAGATTCTGTGTAGGTTTTAATAAAACACTGCAATATTCACAACCCACATATTTCACTAGGTTCACATTCATAATGCATCATAAATTGGTCGCTCTGATTGAAATATTGTGAGCAAATTCATCAAGAGAGGAGTGTTTTGAAATGAAAATGAACTTTCAAGTGTCCCAAGACACTAGTACTGTATTGAAAACATTACCCGCAGGAAGACTATTGATTCATGGGATATTTCTAGAAACTTCTTCCAATATTGATAAAATTATTATAAATTCTGTGGTGTAACTTTCTCATTAAGGGAGAAGGAGTTTTTGTGATGTAAGAATGAGTGAGTTTTATTTCTGCACGTATATGAAGCGTATGTGATGTATCGATAGGAGGCAAGTGCAATGTAAGTAACTGTTGTGTTGCACAGACATGAAGAAAACTTATTTTGTAACTGGACTGGTTTTACTCTGTGAACTCGTATTTGCACTGTAAAAGTGACTCAGGTTCAGATATTTGACATTTTACTGTAGACCTAAAGGTCTGATTATGTAATCAGAAAAAAACTTGACTTAAGGGAGCACATCAGGGGATTTAAGAATGTGTGTGTATGGTACAAGGAACCTCCTGTAGACATGCATCGAGAAAACAGGTGTAAATTTCACCTACAAAGTGCAGTCAACAATTTTACGATCAGTCAGGAGCTTCAATTAAGACAAGAATTTGACTTTTGTGTTCCTTTTTACCTGCCTGATTAGGAGAGCTTTGTCTGATGAAATATTCATAGCAAGACTTCGAGCCAGACAGGAAGATGCTTCATTATTAATTTGTAATTTGTGCTATATATTTTTTGTGTGTATTTCTCACTAGGGCCTGTGGATTACGTATGTCCGGCTACTAATACATGCACTATAGACAAGCACCGAAGGAAATCCTGCCAGGCATGTAGATTACGCAAGTGTTATGAAGTTGGAATGAACAAAGGTAAGATTAAAGTGAAAAACTCGAGATTGAAGTCAAGATATGTCAAGCTAGATAGATTGTAGGGGCGAAGGTTCAATACCCAGTGAGAAAATCCACTTATTAGTGGTAACTAGGCAGGGTAGAGGAGCATTTTGTCTTCTAGAGAGTCAGAGACTCAAGTGTGACACGAGAAATCTTTGGTTTTACAAAGATTCTCTAGCTGTTCACTGCCATCTGTTACCTTATTAAAACAGTTTCTCTGTGTTTCATGACAAACAAAATTTGATATTATTTAGAACAATGTCTAATGTAAAAATAAAATTATGTTATAAAACATGACCTCCTTTGGCATTTCAAGCCTTGATGAGTAAGTAGATAAGCAGGTCAACTGCATCTTCACTAGCCAAGGGTGACGATACAAGGTGTTTCTCTTTCGTGAAAGAGAAACACCGTGCACATGTATTGTCACCCTTGGCTAGCGAAGATGGTCAATTTTGGCCAATGTACTGAGCTACAGTGGGCATTTAAGTATTCAGTCACCAGTGTACAACTTGTCAAATTGATACACACTTAGAATCCTCATGTACTCAACACTCAAGTGTTTAAGTTTGATGTAGGAATGTGTTTATAAAATAGTATCTTGGGCATATTTTGTTTTTGTAACATGCAAGCAGCGTGAAGCGTCTTGTAGCATAGATGGAAGTAAAGTTTTGTACGATCTATGACCTGGGATAGGGAGAGGTCTGGCGTGTTTAATGTATGAATATATAAACAAGGTGAAGGGGGTGAGTGGTGTGGCCCATGGGCCCGTTGTTATGTTTACTGAATACCTGGAGGTGTCAGTATGTGATATAGCCCTACAACAATACTACTGTAAACACTCTTAACCACAGGAATTACATGTAATACAGTGATTAAATTGGGCTATTTTTTACACAGAAGGTCAAAGATGCAAAAATCTGAAATTTCCAAATTTTTATAAAGCTTTTTTGCAACTTTGAACAATCATTTTCAAAAACTTCTTTATAAAACTTTTTTGGTGAGTGAAAATTTTCCCAATATATGCTAGTGATCAAGAAATCAGACATTGAACTTGGTATTTCGTGGTTTAAAAAATCATTCAGATTTTCCTTAAATTTCAAAATCTACATTGATGTTTTAAGTATTTTGGTCCATTTTGGAAGAAGAGAGATATATAGGTTTTTTTTGTTCCTGTTCAGAAAACATTCATTAAGTGTTCCAGATCTATAAAAAGCGAGTGCAGACCATCTGCCACAACTTTTCTCGGAACTTGACATTTGTGAAATCAATGGCGTTAAATTGTATTCCTCTCAAACACAAAATAGTTTGATTAGTTGAGATAAAAAGCACTATTAGGTGGACATTTTTCCTTTGCTCCCGGCTTATTTATGATGTTAATTAGTACTCTGATAGAACATGTACTAAATTAAGAAAAAGATGTGCATGTTAACATCCTGGTAAACAAAACAGAATTTGGAAATTTTTTCTTATTCAGTGTTTAAAATCAATATCTAAAAATTATAAAATTGCAGGATAAGGAATCAATGGACGGCTTTGACAGCTGTAAAGGATATTACGCAAACGCCTTTTTTAATTTTTTTGTTTAATTTAAATGATTAAGTCCTTGACTCCATTAAATGTCAAGATCATCAAGTGTCCTCCCACTTGCGGAGAGAGATACTGTAATAACGTAAAAGAGTGGTCTTTGATAGACAATTATTATATGATATAGTTCAGAAAATTATTATTGCCTGTGTGCAAGCAGTGTCATGCAATAATCATTATTAGGAAAAGTGGGCGGTAGTCTCATTTGTCTGTCAAGGTCATAACATTTAGAAGTAGAACAGAGGTTTTCTTTAAAACGTATTTTCTAAATTAAGAAAACGGTCATTATCATCGGGAATACTTTTAATAGGGGTATTTAATTATGAATTAGACTTTTTTAGACTATGTCCGTGCAATCTAAGCCTGATCCATCATATATTATTGTTATTAAGTGTATACATGTTTATCAAAATATAAGATCTGTTTAAATATTCAGAAGTTCAATATACTTAAATAAGCCTGTTTCCCCTTCTGCCTTCTGGGGCATATAGACCATTAATAGCTACTCATCAATATTCATGGTCCTTCTGCACAGTCTTTTTCCAACTCCCCTGGTGTCATGTTTTAGCAGACTACAGCTCCCCCTGGTGTTCACCTGTTAGCAGACCTACAGATCACCCCTGGTGTCACCCATCTGTATAGTGTTAGCACCCCCTGGTGTCACAGCTGTTAGCAGACTACGCTCCCCCTGGTGTCACCCATCTGTATAGTGTAATGAGACCCTAGCTCCCTTCTCCAGAAGATCTTGGGTCTTCCTCCTTGTCTTTTCCCCTGGAGATCTTTAAGGGTTCATCGAGTGATGGAGATTTCAGGGTAGGTTGAGTGATGTGGTTTTGAGTGATGTGGTTTTCACTGCTGTGTATGATCCATCTTGATCTCCTCCTCTTGATCTATACATTTGATGGTAGGTTCTATGTTTGATGGTAGATTCCATGCCGTAGATCTTCATTTCTGATGGTATCTGGCAAGTAAATTCCAATGATTTTCTGTAAACTGGGGTCAGTGAATGTCTGGATCTTTAATGGGAGGTTGGGAGGGGAGGGGGTGAAAACACTTCTTCTCAACCTCTCCCCACCCCTTTGTTGTGTCCTGTTTACATCACCAACATGTCCAATAATGTTAAAACATACACTTTCAAATAATTTAAGATATGAACATATTTATGACATTATGTGTGCAGGAATGTATGTCAACCAATTTCAGTGTTTTTGTTGGTTATCAAGAACAATATGTACTCTTAGAAACAATTTAAATGTTCATGTAATGTATCAAATAATCATGTCACGGTCTAATAAGCTTATGTCAGAGACATAAATAATGATGATAATGATAAACTCGCTCTCTATTGAATTCCCCAAAAATTCATATAAATACCAAACTTGTTTATGGAAAACCAATTTGATTTTCAAAGTGTTTCCCCAATGCAGTTTGTAACGCTGGGGGGTACACGAACAGGACACTTACTCCCATGCTAAGTAGTCAGCTGTGGAGAAAAAACTCGGTCAACAGGAGTTTACGAAGTACAGAACCATCACGTTATTTGTGAAGTGTATAATTTAGTCGTAAGGTGATAATTGTCAACAGTGTCTTCTTACTCTTTTCCTCCATGCAAAGTCTGCAAATTGATGCAACTCTCTCATGGTTTTAAGAATTAGCAAACAAGCTGTCATGCAATGCTAAAAAGTGTTTGAGGAAAAAAGAGTCAAAGGTTGTTTGGAACATGGAACCATGAGAATGATTCTTTGAGTGGTGTGTATTTAGTGTTAGGTATTAGTTTCCTTGTGTTCCTTTGTTCAAGTAAGATCGCCCATATGAAGTTCTATAAATGAATTTCCTCTGTCAGTTATATAACCTATTTCTAAGAAATGAAGTAGAACAATTAATTATCAGTGTCTATTTTTATCTGCAATTTGATTAAAGGGATTTTTCGAAAGCACAGCTTAGTACTGCTTACGGAATACAACATTGCATAAAATTTTGTAATTGGATGTACAACTTTTTTTTTGGATGGTTATATTGATTTGCACTTAAAGTATGTTAACCCTGTACTGATTTATATAACACGAGAGATTATGCTTACAGGAAGTCAGAGGAAGGAAAGAAAAGGGAGTATTTCTATGTCCAAGCCAGCAGCGACCAAACGGAGTCGTGCAGACTCGTCCGATAACACGGTCAATTCGACCAGCGGCAGCCCCAACCCTGCCAAGGTAGGAGATCGAAAATCTTAGAATGGCTCAAATGCATCGTTAATAACTGCAACTGATGAAAATGTTATGTTGATATGACAAAGTAAGTTAAAGATAAGAAAATTGTTATAATGTCTTGTACTGAGAAAATCATATCGTAATATTGTATTATAATAATAGATGTCTAACACAGAAGCTGTACTGTTATATTGAGAATTTTAATGTTACTGAATGTGAAATCATTTATTTTCGAGGTTTTATATAAAAGGTATTTTCGAGGGGATCTAAATTCAATGATGTCTCAATCATCGAATGATATAATTTGAAAGAGATATTTTTCTTATTCATATTTTGATGGACACGTAAATTCGCGAATGATGGAAACCTGGAAAATAACAGAAATTAAGCCACCTTGAATAATAATGATTTCACAGTGAACATCAATGCTTCAGTCTGTTCTTAGTAAGAGACTAATGTAATATAAAAATTTCTGATAGGCATTTAAGTTTTGTCTTTACTTTTGATGATGCGTTTGTCCATTGTTTCCACAGTCGGCCCGGAAATCTCAGACTGTGACCATTCTCCAGGCCCTAAGTAAGGCAGCTTTGCCTGTCCTGGAGAGCCACCACAACCATGGTCAGCCTCCCACCAAGGTCCACCTCCTCAATTCCCTGGTCAAGCTGGCTGAGAGGGAGCTAGTGCATCTCATCAACTGGGCCAAAAATGTCCCAGGTAAGCACAGTTACAAAAATCACCAAAACAATTAAATCTTTCAACAATGATTTGAAACCCTGAAATTTCTCTCTTTCTTCTGAATTAATGTATAAGTATATTCATTCCATGGTTATCTATGTCCTAAGATGATATGTTTAATTAGGGGGGGGGGGGGGCACTTAAAGGAGTTCGTGTGTGCTCTCACTTCTAACAGGTACAAGACTGATCAATATACTAATATCCCTGGTAGCCCTAACTAATGAGACTAGTAGATTGAAAGAACCACAAACTTAAGTTTGAATTTTCGGGGTTTTTTTTTTGAGCAGTCTAAATTTTAGTCAAATTACCCAGAATTAAGTCCATTAAGTTCAGATAGAATTTTTGTTGTTTGAGAAATCCAGGTCTGGTTGCCTAAATAACGAGACAGAGACTGATATACTACATGTAGTATACCTGGTAACCTAAATGGCTTAGGCAGGCATTATTTTACCAGTAGCTACGTGCAGGAAAATTTACCTAGAAAATTATAATCCTAGAGCTTTAAAGATCAGGTGAGGGAAGGGTTATCGATGAGAATCAAATATAGGACACAATTGCTGAAAAATACGCCTTATTTTATGAAGTGGATAACAAATGACCTACATTTATGTCTATGTGATGTTATTTGACCTTCATGGGTCCTTGAATACAAAAGGGATGAACACAAAATTCACGTTCAGAGCGTTAAAACTTGAGTAATGCAAATTGTTGAATCCAGGATGCAAATGGAATATAAACCAATCTTCTTTTTTTCTTTTCAATTAATAGTAGGTGAAACTTGCAAGTAAACACAGTTAAACAGGTATAAACTCTGTTGAAATTTTTTTTATGAAATTTCAATTTTCAATTGAATTTTACAACTGTAAGTTTTAATGGACATCCTCAAATAAACAGTGTAATTATAATCTGAGAAAATTAATGTCTATATTTCATTCACATCCCATCATTCAAACAGTGATGATGACTGAGGGGAAATTGCCATACTGTAGGGTAACAATGAAAAAAGGTTCGTGAGCTGATGTGGGAAATTTTNCATACTGTAGGGTAACAATGAAAAAAGGTTCATGAGCTGCTTGTGGGAAATTTCAGAGAGCTGGCCAATTCTCCAGCAAGGATGTAATATTAGATGTAATGGCCGTAATTCACACCTGTAAAGTATGGACAGGTGATCAAATTTCAATTTTACAGGCTAATGACAAGCCATTAGGATGGGGAGTATTTAATGGCTTCAAAGTAACACAGGATAAGACATACAAAAAAAAAAGTTGTACATTTGTCAGAAAGTAAGTCAAATATGCAATTAGATCAAGGAGGTGTCTAGATTTAAGAAAAGGGGGATCTCGACAGTAATTCATTTAGTGGTGTTTGCTTGTCTTGGTGTTACATCAGATGTAGATTAGGCTCGTCTATCATTGATCAGGATATTGTGATACTCGGCCCTGAGGTGATTAATTTGGTATGTTACGTAACTGCTGGAAAATCGGCAAAAAGCATAAAGTAAATAAACATCAAAAGTACCGTGCTCAACAAGCCGTCAATTTCATGCGTTTTAATTGTATGGAATATACTTTATGACGTTGGTTAACTTGTACAAAGTGTACATTATTTGAAATTTTCAAGGGGATTTATAAAAGGAAGAGACAGGTTGACACAGTTGGGTTTTTTTTTTAATCAGTCGCAAACGCTGCAGTAAAACACAAAAGAAATTCAATCCATTGTGATTTGCTGATTAGGTTGACACGATGATGCAAATGGAAATATGGTATCTGGGAATTAATTTGATAAGATGCTGCACTAATTGATATTGTTGTTGTGTAATTGGTGCATGTTGTAATCTGGAAATGTCCCGGCAGACAAAG
Source organism: Ostrea lurida (assembly GCA_903981925.1). Taxonomy (NCBI): domain Eukaryota; kingdom Metazoa; phylum Mollusca; class Bivalvia; order Ostreida; family Ostreidae; genus Ostrea; species Ostrea lurida. The sequence continues at coordinate 72,044 of CAJDSM010014956.1, forward strand.
CCTGGTGTTAAAATGCTAGTGGTGTAAAATAATTCTCTGATGTAGCTCTTCAAACATGACTTCACATTAAGATGAAGGTCAAACTATTTGTGTACAGTTTTGATTGAAATGAGTTTTGTGAATTTCCATTACAATGGAGAGTCTGACATTTACTCTCTTATCTCCTATCAATGTTCACACATGCATAGGTTCACACACGTATTATATAGCTGTTAAGTTGTGTTTATATCTATACTGTGAAATTTTATATATATAGATCTATTCTGGGAAATTTCCACCACATTATTCTTAACTCTGATGCTCTGAAATGGGATTCGGATTCATGAGGTTAAATCTGTCTCGAGTAGAAAATAAATACCCACAGTACGAAGTCAACAGAAATAAGACATCCACAAAATTTAGATGACTTTCAAGTCTTTCTTAGCTCCATTATGATTTGTCCCCAAAATAAAATATACAGAAATGACAAATTTTATGTAGTATTTTTGTAGATTTTGTATTTTTGATGTTTTCTTTTGCAGGCTATACAGACCTCTCACTGAGTGACCAAGTGCATTTGATCGAGTGTTGCTGGATGGAACTCCTTCTTTTAAACTGTGCATTTAGGTCCATTGAACATGGGGGCAAAAGTCTGGCCTTTGCCCCAGATCTGGTTTTAGACAGGTAAAATGCCTCATTTTGGTCAATACCAGTAACATATCGGGGTTATGGCAAAAGCTTCATTAACTTAGTTTGACTGATTGTATTACTTCTAAAAGAAGGATGACTGAGTAGAAGGATGGAAGAAATTTGTTTCAGCATTTAAATTTTTTCATCGACTTTAAGAAATATTATGCAATCACAGTTTTCTCTGTTTTTAACATTTTGTTAGTAAAAGGCCGCAGGAAAGAATATTTTTGTTGTGCTTTATTGCTTTTTGAAAGAATTTCTAAAAAAAAAAAATTTGTTCTAATGATAGATGATGGAGTCTTTGATGAAATGGAAAGCTGAAATCAAATCAATTGTATTGTATTAAATTTTGAACAGGTCATCATGGAGTACCATTGAAATGGGAGAGATCTTTGAGCAAGTAGCTGCAGTGTCGGAGCAAATGATGCATAACCATCTCCACAAAGACGAAATGCTTCTGCTGCAAGCCATGGTGCTTGTTAATGCAGGTATGAAGGACTTTAACAGCACCCAACAAACAAACAGTTCACTGAACGATACATCGCAGCACCCCAACAAAACAAACAGTTCACTGAACGATACATCGCAGCACCCCAACAAAACAAACAGTTCACTGAACAATACATCGCAGCACCCCAACAAAACAAACAGTTCACTGAACGATACATCGCAGCACCCAACAAACAAAAACAGTTCACTGAACGATACATCGCAGCACCCCAACAAAACAAACAGTTCACTGAATGATACATCGCAGCACCCCACAAAACAAACAGTTCACTGAACGATACATCGCAGCACCCAACAAACAAACAGTTCACTGAATGATACATCGCAGCACCCCAACAAAACAAACAGTTCACTGAACGATACATCGCAGCACCCAACAAAACAAAACAGTTCACTGAACGATTCATCGCAACTGTTGTGTACATGTACTCTATAAGTGGAGGCCATTAAGGCTTGGGAAACTTGAAATGCTTCTTGAAAATCAAATTTCTAATTCCTATCATAATGGAGATGCATAGAGGAAGATAGCTATAAGGCTAACTTAATTTTGTTTGGAACATGGGTTGATATGCTTTATTTTGCGAATATTACTTGTTGTGTAAAGCATTGTAGTGTTATTTAACGTACTGTTTTTGTTTCAAAATCATCCTAAAAAGTTTAACATAAATAAAAGTGTATTTATCTAGTGAAGAATTCAATAAACCAATTAAATAGCAAAGCATATTTTATGAGCTAGGTTGTAACATAAACCAGTGCTGACTGTCCTTTTTATATAAGTCTGCGTCGCAGTTTATAAACGTGATCATCAACAAGTTACGTAACGTATTTTCCATTACATTATAGTTTCCAAATAAAGTAGGCGATCCATGTGAATGTCAAACTTGAAATTTCCCAAAAAGCCCTGTTTCTAAGAATAAAGTTTAATTAGCTGAAATGTGGGTAATCAGAAAATCAATGTTTGCAGTCTACTCCTTCAATTCCCGTCATCAAACGTGTTTCGGAACTATCCAATTTTCACAAATCTTTCTAACGCATACCGGCAACAGATGAAAGGCATACATGTATATTATATCTTGTTTTTTGAGTGCATTTTAAATTATAATTTTTTGTTTAAGAAAAAATCAACAAGAGTGGAATATTTTGAAGAGAATATTGCTCACTTAATTTTTAGATCTGTGCATTTATCATGAATTTTATCTTCAGGTAGAAATAGGGGTCAAATAATTTAGAAATGCAATGGTCAATTTGCGGCAGCTGCAAGCCCTTTTTATATTTTCGAAAAATTTCCATCAATTTTACTTTTATTGGACAAAATTAATCTTATACTGAATAGAAAGTATATTCAAAGGGTTAAGATCCATGTTTATCAATAATGTAGTTGATTGTAAATTAGCAGTTTATCAATACATGTATTTACTGTAAAAATGTGAAATGTCTCAAATTTTGTGGTTGTTTTTTGGCCATTTGGGACTTAAAGCCTAAATTAATGTCCTGCCATTTTAAATGCTGTTTATTTAAAACTCTTGCATTACTTGTACATTGCAGAAGTGCGACGATTAGCCAGCTACAATCAGATCTACAATATGCAACAGTCTCTTCTGGACGCCATTGTGGACACAGCACAGAAATATCACCCTGACAATGTGCGACACGTACCGTCTGTTCTGTTACTTCTGACACATATAAGGCAGGCCGGGGAACGGGGAATTGCATATTTTCAGAGACTCAAGTCCGAGGGTGTTGTGACTTTTTGTGATTTACTGAAAGAAATGTTAGATGCCCAGGACTTCTTAGAGAAGAAATCTTCAAATGAAGGAGATTAAAAAGGTGTATGTGTTTTTGTCTCAATCACCATAGTGATTCTGAAACTGTAGTGATATTTTGACAACTTTGGCAGATGCAATTATATGTATATATAATTATATATATACACTGCAGAGATGATAAATTGGAACTTTATGCATTTATGGTAAGAATGGCATATATATATATAGAAATTGAAGGTATGTTTACGGATGTTACAATTAGATTGGATCATGACTTGCTTACTGAATTCCTATATTTGTTACTGTTATTGTACGTCAACAATTGGCAGATTTTTTTCTCTCTCTCTTGTTACTCTGAATTAGCTGTTTCCTATTCTAAGATACATAGATTGTGTGTTTTGCCCAGGATTTTTATTTTTGAGCAGCTAAATGTCTGTTATTGAAGAAGCCTATTTTCTTGTCTTTTACATTGGCTCACGATCTACGTTTTGAGCAGATATGCTGCTCTTTGAACAAAGTATTATGTACAGATCTATTGGCAGGCTTTGTTAAGGAAGACATATAAATAGTTATAGAAACTTTTTAGTTGTTAATTAGCATATCTTCATCATCAAATTTCTCATCTTCATCATCAGTTAAAACATTTTACACGGAGGATCATTGCCTTTTTTTCATAAGAATAGAAATTCAGCAAGCAATTGTTTTATGTTACTCAGTTGGTGGTTTTTTGTTTTTTTTGGGGTTTTTTTTGAATAGCTGGAAATATGTGTCCAGCTCTAAACATTTTCGCGATGTAAACTATGTTTGATTAGGGAGAACAACTTGTTATTTATATGTATACACTAGTATGTTCTGTAGCAGCTTAAAGCTGTAAAGGGGAGAAAATCACCATGTCAAACAGGGGCATGTTAGGAAGACGGCTTGACAAGTGCATACACACAAACACACACATACACACAGCACTTGTAGATTTGTATTATGTGTAGAAAATGTGGTTCTCTGTAAAGAGTTGTCTTTTCTTGTTAAACTTGAATGTCACTGCTTTATGTGTATAGTGATTTGACTGTATATAATTCACGGCTCAGTGTCGACATTGCATTGTTAGACAGAAGAAGTGTCAAATTAAAATATCACCAGGGACAAATGAGTTTTTTCCCATTTTGAGTGAAAAGTACTTTACGGCTTTTAAGAGTATAGCTTGTCATTTTACAATTAATTTTTGAATTCAAGTTTTATAATATCCATATTTTAAATAAGTGTGTTGACAGATTTGCTTGAAAATTGCATAAAATATTGCGATTTTTCATGGGTTTTTTTCTTAGAGTTCTTAAAATTTTATTAATTTTTGGAGATGACTTTAACTGAGTCAAAATTGATTCAGTTTGGTCTTAATTCGTACTTTTAAATGATGACTGTTAAGCGACATAATTTACAAGATGTTTATTTTACATGCATGATTTTTATTGTTTTTACATATATGTATATGCTCAGAAAAAAGTGCTTTTAAAGTCAAATTTACATATTTCTATAAATAAGAATTATTTTATTTCCGTAGAAAAGACTTGAAAAAGCTAAAGATGCAACTTTTTTGTATTTTTGACTATTATGAAAATATTTGAATCAAATCAACTTCTTAACTTTTATGAAAGTATTGGAATCAAATTAATTTCTTCACTTTTGAATTATATTGCTTTTTTTTTTTAATCAAAAAATGGATGTAAAAGGTGCTTAATAAAATTTTAGTCAATATTTCAGGAGAACAAAAATAAGATACAAATCAATGTTTAGGTTGTGGAATTATTAATTACCTTGAATGGGAAAAAACCCACAAAACAATAGTAGTGGTTATGAAATTGTTGCTCTTTTCTTTTTTCAGCTTTATCATGTTTATCGATTTACAATTAATTAGTGCTTAAACAGAGCCCCCCGGCCAAAGTTTTCATCGTTGTTCAATATTCAATATATTGACTCGACTTGACATTGGCATAGAGGCATCTGTTTTAATGATAAAGGTACTGCTTTAATAAGTGGATTCCCCGCATTTCTTTAAGCTGTTGTTTTTTCTAATGACTCGCAAGGTTTACAAAAATGTATGGTGACATGGAAATAATTTTCTAAAACTGGATCAGTGAATCCATATGATACAATTACTGGTAGATATTTTTGTCAGACTTTACTGAAATGTTGTGTAGTATTAAATGTTCACATGGAAAGGCCAGTCAAATTTATAATTTGGTTATCATATGTGATGCATGACATGCTTAGTCTATATTTAGTCAATGCTTGAAATTAGTGTTTTTTTAACCAATTACAAGAAGAATATTGTAATCTATTCTGTTTCTTTTTAAATCTCTTAATTATGAAATTATTAAACTCTAATTCTGACAATATGTCCTAAACAGCACTTATCTGTCAATCTTGTGTGCACCTTGTCAAATTGTCACGAGTTGTTTTTTTTTTGTTTTTAATTCTATTATTCATCACAAGATATGTACCTATCAATATGTAAAGTTCATTTTCGGGAACTAAAAGGATTCATGATAACTTGTGTTTTTATTACAGAGGGTCCCACTTAATCTGATATTGTATATTCCAATATTTTGAATATTCTAATATGATGTTGCACTAAACCATTTTCTAAATATTCCTTTATTTTACTCCAAGGCGGGGGAGGGGGGGGGGGGATATAGTGATCCTGTGTTCCATCCATTCCTGCCTTCAATCCACTGCTCTTCTAAAACCACTCAGAAAGAATTCGAAGAAACTTTCAGGGATTCTTTGTATATGATGCCATTGCGCACCTCCAATTTTAAATTTTGATCCGAATGATTTTGGGAAGTGAATATCACTTAGTGAGCTTTGCTCACAGATTTCTAGATTTTCTCTCCGATATTGTGATATGTTATATTTCAAAATTCAGATTTACTGATATTAGAAGAGCATTGATATATACACCTAACATCAAATATGTGGTTAATCTGACAAACTGGCGATCAGATTAATGGGACCCTCTGTACAAGGTGTGGTGTATTTGTTTAGTTATGGTAATTAACAGTTACATATTGATCTGTATGCAATGTCTTGTGGTTATATGCATGTAGTATATAGGGCAAACAGGACAGGGGACTGTTCATTGTATTGGAAAAGACTGCATGGTGATGTCTCTGGGGAAATGCATTATAAATGTAGATCTAAAAGCTTATTGTGAGTAGTTTTTGTTATGGATTGGTTAATAAAGATCATATGATTAATGCATTCTGACAGTCATTCCAGGAAAAACAGAATTAACAAAAAGGGATTAACAAAAATATTCTTTCCGTTTCGTTTTAAATTTTTTTAGCTTTATGCATTCATAATTTGTTATTACTCACTTGGCTTGTATTTTAACAATTTGAAAAAGAGAACATTGTAGATTTTCAGAAAGGTATTGCTTTTCTGTGATTTGTTGTCAAGGTAATCTTTTTTTTTATTCAGAGCACTTCTTGATGGTTTTTGGTGCAGTTTCCCCCTTTCTCGACATTGGTGCAGATTATATAATTATATATATACCATGTTGTTGTTACTAAGGTTGTCTGGAACCTTAATATGTATTGTTATCTAGGTTAAATGGTGTCAAAAGTGATGTCATCGTCACGTCTGCAACATCTCAATTTCATATTGTAGTTTAATATGTATTTTAATAAAAAAAAAAAAGTCAATTATTTTCCTGTTTGTTTGTTCTTTAGAATGTCACAAAAAATTAATTCATGGTGAAGTTGTATGAAAGCGGGCCTGTTCATGTGTGAGCTTAGGTGTGGCATCACTTCTCTACTGAAGTGAAAGCACCCCAGGGTTTGAATCACCTCAGTCACAGGTACTGCTGGTGAAATAAGGATCTTGACAGTGCAGAGGTAGCACTCTCACTTCTTGCCACTGCGATCTGAGTTCGATCCCTGTGATCGGCAGAGGTTGTATGTGAGAAGGAATGGCGGTTGCCTGCTCATACTACTGGGTTTCCTCTGGGCGCTCCGGTTTCCTCCCACGTAATGACCCCCTAGGACTAACATCTGTGCATTAAAAGGACCCCATTGGAAATAAGCTTATGTGCTTTAATGGGTTATCTATGTATATACTGAAGAAGATTTATTTATGTTGCTGATCTCTGGACTTTTTCAACACTGTTGATGTTGTTAGCAGTGCGTGGATCCCTTGCTGGGCAAATTCAATACTCCTGGCCCAGGGATGATAAAACAAACTCAATCATAGGTCTGTAAATGTTCATTACTATTAAACTGAAACCCTTTAATTTACAGGCACTAAACATTTGATAAAACAACAATGGATAACAATTTTAATTAAACTGAAGATGTTTCATGGTCTTGTAACATTGAACTTTGGTCATGCAATTTCATTTGTTATGGAATCCACATGGTCATGAGTAGTCAGTTCCAGGTATATCCTCATCTTGACTATTGAAAACTGCTGTTCATGGATGATGAAGGTGGGTTTAATGGTGCTACACTTCCGTGTGAACTGCATCACCCTGCACTTGTATGGATTGAATGACATCTGCCAGTCTTGTTTTCCTCTGTCCAAGCTTCTTGCAGTAGAGATGAGTCAAGTGACAACTTTATCTTCCTGTAGAGGAGACTTTCATCAGCAAATAATCTGGTGATTGAGCTGACTATCTCTGGACGCTCATCGACATAAAGGCAAAGATAATGAACAGTGATCAATCTCGTAAGTCCTAAACAGAATACAGAACAAAAGTTGGGCAAACACGGTCCCCTGGACACACCAGAAATGGGATCAGGTGCCTAGCAGGAGTAAACATCTCCTTTTGACCGGTTACACCCACCGTGAGCCCACTGCCTTGATCAGGTAAACAGAGTAATCCATAGTCAAAGTCAGTGAATGAATTGCTATGAAACACATCAGACAGCATTTGCCCAATGACAGGCCATACTTGCAAACTACATCATTATAACAACCATAGAATTTGCGAAATGCTGCCTTTAAACGTGACTGTTGAAACCCCTGCAACAACAACTTGTTTTGAAGTAGCCTGCCTCGATTCAAAAACTGACCACATGCAGAACAAGCTCTTATGTATCAAATAAGTTGAGAGACATACACTCCATGTGCCGGTGATGTTGGAATGTTGCTATACATAAATATGGGAAGTTGATGAGAAGCTGAAATCGTTCCGTTTGTCATAAAGTTGACTTTTTAGTTTGCTGTTGATGTCTATGTTCAATAAAATATCGAAGTACGAAGCAGACATGGGAGTCTCTGTGGTGTCTTTTATTTACTTGTTCAGTGGGATATATCGAATCGACATATGAATGAAAATAATTATTATCAAACATAAAACATCGTCAGTATATCAAAATGTCGAATCAAAGGCCACAGCTAGAAATTTCTACTTTTCATGTAGAAGCTTTTGAATGAATTCTGCTTCATACGAATATAAAATAGGTCAGCTACAAAGGAGCACAATTTGTGTCCATGGGAATTCCAGCTGTCTGTTGGAAGGCCTGATCGCCAAAAACTACAACGATATTATCGATGAGGAACTCCAACTTTAATATCAACTCCAGAGTACTTTTCTGTAGAATCAGAATGGAGTTTAACAAAGTAATTTTTAGAATGGCTGATCACTAAATATGAATATTTCCCTTTTCCATTTTGTTGAAGGAGCAACTGTCTATAGTGTTAAACAGTCTTGTCTTTAATTTATCGTGCGGAATGGTCGTGTAAAGTGTTGAAAAGTAATATGTTTTAATGTTGTTGATGTGGGAAAAAAAANCGTGCGGAATGGTCGTGTAAAGTGTTGAAGAGTAAAATGTTTTAATCTTGTTGATGTGGGAAAAAAATTCTTGGATTTCAGATTTACTAGAGGTTCTTTACAGTTTTTTTCAGAATCCACATTTGATTTACATCACTTCTAATATATGTTGTTTCACAACACGTCTAAAGTTGCTCCTTCACAGCTGTCAGTATTTTCGTGAGGGGTAAATACAGGGGACTGTTGGAACATTTACTAGATCCAGCAATGTATTTTTGTTTGTAGGGTTTTTATGAAGTTTTGAACTCCAGTATAGGTATAGTAATTCATATTCATCCGTCTCATTGACTGGGTTATTAAGTGCATTTAAAACCGAAACATGATTTTGAAGAATTTCATCTTTTGAAAGAACAGTGGGAGTGTCAATACGTTTACCAAATGTGGAGTTGATACCAAGTTAATCTAAAATGCAGCTGTAGTAATGAGCCTTATAGACAAAGACATTTGTCAGCTAGAACCAAACCATATTCCTCATGTAACCTAACCAATTCTTTGATCACTTCTGGTTTACGAAGGATTGATGGTACGCACNATTCTTTGATCACTTCTGGTTTACGAAGGATAGATGGTACGCACTTTTGTATGTATATGTCTAATACGGGATTTTAACACTCTTCTTATACTTTTTATCCATTGACAAGGTATCACGTTCTTTTTCATATTTTTCATATATCGTCTGGGNCTGACAAGGTATCAAGTTCTGTTTCATATTTTTCATATATCGTCTGGATGAAGTTCTGTCGCCAATTAAATTACGGAGGCTCTGTGAATTTAGGACCTTTTAAAATAAGTGTTCTTAGATCCTCATTGTCAACTATATTAACATCACCTGTAATGACATATCCAGCTGGACTTTAGTTGAAAGAAGAATAAGAACATGTTGGTGGGTAAGTATAAGGGTACTGTAGAGTATGCTATTAATTTAACCACCTGAAGATCTTCCACGTATATAAGTCATTGTATTGACTTCAGTGGCAACAATAATTTTCTCATAATTTGATGAAATGATTAAAAAGATTGAAACCGGCAACTAAAAGAAGTCTGGATGCAATGGTACAGAGGGGAAGAAGACTTCAAGAGAGAGACGAGAGGAAGAGAGAGAGAGGGAGAGTAGACGAGAGAGCGAGAGAAGCAGAGAGAGGAGAGAGAGAGAGAGAGAGAGAGGGGCTAAACCCCTGGGTACCCCGGATGTAACTGGTGCTAAACTTGAATTGTGGCCATGTTCTGGCTGCATTCCCTGATAAAACTCGATTCAGTTCAGTGGCTTCTCATGCTGTATGTTGTATGCTGTAGTGCTTGAGCTCTTGTGTAGTAGGGTGCTGGTGTGGGACTGAGGTCAAGTAGTATAGCGGTCCTTCTTGTTTCACCTTCCTTAATCTCTGAAAAGTTTTCTAGTTGTCATCTCCCAGGATTGTTTTTTGTAGTTGGTCAGGACAGTTGTTGTCTCATCACTTGGCATATGGTCACGTGTTCGGATTTTACAACATACAACTGTTAGTAATACAGGTTTGTTGGAGATTGGTACTACTAGGGTCTGCTTCCAATCGTCGGGTGCTCCACCCGGTGAAATGAAGTGAGGGTCAGGGTTTTTCCATGAGCTACGTCCTCGAGGGATCTTGTCAAGTCCCTATGCGTTGCATCAAACAAGGCTCTGCAGGAGCTTTATGGGCATGTCCAGGAAA
>CAJDSM010014957.1:594-13380 GCA_903981925.1 Ostrea lurida
CAGGCAAGCTTTTTGGAAAGCTATATTACTTGTTGTTTATTATATGCTGTCAATTATGCATTGAGTCATTCATGTACGGGCGATAACTCTTATATAAGTAATAGTCACTTTTATATATAAACATGCTGCATATATTGATTATCTATATGATTGTCATTAATTTACTATGAAATGTAGCTATATCACTTATTGTATATTGCAGGGTTCAAATATAATACAGTTATTAAAAACACTTAAACTCAAGATCAGGACTGGACTTGTGTTTTGATTTCTTAACCTGTTACATACACACCAAGGTATCTAATTAAGCAATTTTTTACTTTCCATTAATTATTGAAAAAAAAAATTCAATAATAAACTAGAAATACTGTGAGCAAAGCTCAACTGTGGGTATAAAATCATTCAGATCAAAATTTGAAATAGGAGATGCAAAATGGCATAATGTAAGAAAGAATCCTTGAAAGTCCCATGGAATTCTGATTAGTATGAGAAGTAGCGGATGGGAGTTGTGACTCAAACCCCTCTCCATACTATATATAGGCAAAGTCCATGTTTAGCTATGGGAAGTCCAAACCCCCCAAATCATTCAGATCAAATTGATCTAAAATAGGAGCTGTATATGCAATGGCTTCATGTAACAAAGAATCCATGAAAGTTTCATAGAATTCTGATTAAGTGGTGTATGGGGAGTAGCGGATGGAAGTTGGAAACCCTACACACATTTTATAAACAACGTCCATGTTTTGATATTTAGGAAACTCTGAGGACAAATCATTCAGACTAAAATTTAAAATAGGAGGTGCCAAATTGCTGCAAATGTTACAAAGAATCCCTGAATGTTTCATTGAATTCTGATAAGTGGTTTATGAGGAGTGACGTATGGGATATGGGCAACCCTCCTAATGGTATAATGGTCAAATCCATCTTTTTGCTATGGGAAACCCCTAAAAAATCATTCAGATCAAAACTTTAAACAGGAGGTGCACAATGGCATCATGTATAAAAGTTTCATAGCATTCTGTTGAGTAGTTTTAGAGAAGTAGCGGGTGAGAGGTGGGGACGGAGGGATGGAACACAGGATTACTATACCCCCCCCCCCCCCCGCTTCGCTAGCGGAGGTATAAAAATATACACTAGACACGTGTTATGAAGTCGCCGGTAAAATCCAAAACGAATATATACATTGAAGTCGGTATCAAAAAGATGCTGGAGTTCTCTATGTGGTCTTTGGTGATAAGTCTTCCAATAATCTGTGTTGGCATTTCCATGTCTTTGAATAATGCTTCTTTAAGAACTGATCTGTTTTATATTCTTATGAGGTAAAATTTATTCAAAATCATCAACATCGGAAGGGTAAAAACCATTTGCTGTTGCCTTCAACTCAACATTTATATATATATGGTACAAATATATATACCTAAATTTGCAGCCCTTCATCGACAATGGTGACGTCTCCATATGAGTGAAATATTCTCACGAGGGACGTACAATCAATCAATGATATTCCATTGGGTCAAATGCTGTCTGATGTGTTTCATTGCAGTTGTTGGGCCGTTTTTCATATGCTGATTTGGGTGCGGATTGCTCCGACAATGGGCTCACGGTGGGTTTGACCGGTCGGCAGGAGATGCTTACTTCTCCTAGGCACCTGATCCCACCTATGGTGTGTCCAGGGGTCCGTGTTTGCCAACTCTTGCTTTTGTATTCTATTTGGGACTTACGAGATTTATCACTGTTTGTTATCTTTGCCTTTACATATATACCGACAACGAATTACCTATTAACAATGGTAATTTTCATTCAAATGTGATAATTCGATATATCGCACCACAGCTTCTTCCATATCTGCTTCATATGTATACATGTATGCCTGTTTTATTGAACACATGTACAGATGTTAAATGCAAACTAACAACTAGACTTTATAACAAACGGGAGGACTTCAGCTTCTCCATCGTCAACTTTCAATATTTATGTAGCTATATTTCCTCATCACCTGCATATGGTGTTAATTCGATACCCGAGAGCATATTCTACGTATAATCAGTTTTTAAATTGAGGCAAGTTACTGACAAATAAGATGATGTTACCGGGATTTCAATAGTATCGTTTGAAGACAGCAATCTGCAAATTCTATAGTTGTTACAATATTATTGGCAAATACAAACTGTCGATAGGTCGAGTGCTGTCCGATGTGTTTCAAACCAGTTGTAAGGCCATTCTTTACATACTGATTTCGTTTACCTCATCAGGATAGAGGACTGTCGGCGGAAGATGCTTACTCTTCCTAGGCACCTGATCCCACCTCTGGTGAGTCATGGGGTCTGTGTTTGCGCTACTCTTGTTTCGTATTCTTTATGGAATTCAGGAGAACGATCAATGTTTGTTATATTGACTTTTCATTTTCCATTAAACTCCTAGATGTATTTCTCAGCAATCATCAATCCTCACGTGCATCCCACTCCGAAGTATATGTGACAATGACATTGCACTTGTTGACAGCAACATAACAACAGGTCGTCTAAAAACTAGACGACTGATACAACTTTGGAAGGAGGTCATAGAGGTAGACCTACAAAATAGTCCAATGTCGGTATTTTCAGCATAGGATACCAACACCCAGTCGACATGCTTTGGACTACATTCAAGACCACTTGTCTTAACATCAAACAAAAGTACGTACCAGCTAAGCTAAACTTTTCAAGGCACGGCCAGCCCTGAAAAAACAGATCCATCTATACGCCAACCATGCGGCAAAAGGGATTATACGACAGGGCGCAAAAAACTGACATGCAGAAGGACTGGGATTGCTACAAACATGCACAAAGATGCAGAAATACCCAGCAAACCTGCCTACAATACCAAAGTCACCGACACAGAAGTAGACTATGTGAAAGTAATGGAGTATCTCCTTTGAAGAAGACGAGATCCTTCATAGTGACGCAAAGATTCTCAACCAGCAGCTTTTATCAGTAGCCACGGCTGAATATACCAACTTCCCCCAGCCTAGGCGACAATCCCTACCCCTCGGCTCCACCATTTAATGTTTCTGCAAAGGGTGTGGTCAAACTTTTACGAGGCCTGAATTCATACAAGGCCAATGGTTATGACACGGTATTTACAAGATTATTAAAGTATATGTTAGCGGCGGTAGCACCATTACTTACTCTCAGTGGACATGCGTGTCGTATTGGACGTATGACAGAAGGCAAATGTGGCCTGCATGTTCAAAAAGAGGAGGCCGTAGCAAATGTAGTTTCTATCACCTCAGTCTGCTACAGCCTGGTGGAACACATCATTCATAGCCAATCAACGAGCTTCTACGAAGACAAAATCACTTTCATGGACTACCAGCATGACCTTTTAGAACACTAATCATGTGAAGGCTGAAGCCCATTTATTAACACCGTTCAAGACCTGATGCCTGGTATTAACAGCTCTTCACACACCAATGTCATTGCACTAGATTTCTCTAAGCGTTCGACAAAGTTCCCTTCTAACAACTCCTAAGTAAACTACACCATTATGGCGTAATAACCTCTACGTTGCGTTGTATTTAGAGTTTCTATGTGAAAAGTAAAGAAAAGGGTCGTAGTAAACGGGGATTCATTAAAAACCTACCATGGAAAGTCAATGACACCGCCAAACTGTTTCCTGGTGACTACCTTCTGTACAGGACAGATGCCGCCGCCCCACAACACGACTCGGCAACCTCCAGAAATGGAAGCACCAATGCCAGACGCACTTCACCCAGACAATTGTGTGATTCAAATTACCAGGAAAAGAATGAGGACATACATGTCATTTTACATTCACGGCAAGACACCGAGCACGGCCAAGAGTGCCAAGTACGCGTATCTCGAGGTTACCGTCATTGACAACCTCTCCTGGACCAGCACACCGATGGCGTCTGCAGAAAGGACAGCAACACCAGGGACAACCAGTCATCATACCTTATGAACATCGAGACCAGATACCACGAATTACAGCTCCTTCGAGCAACCACAGCTAGAGTACTCATCTTGAGCATGTGGGACCTCCGGATCCATATTCAGACCAACATCTCCATTTTTTCGCCTGATTTCACTTTGCAGATGTAGCATCCAACATTTCGTGCATAAGATTCTTCGGGTCTGTATGGATGCTTTTCTGTGTTTTTTTCCCCCCGGAATGATGAAAAAGTTGTTTTGTTTGCAAATAAAGGATTACAGAGTCCTGTTCGCTGTGATTTGATGTATGATAAACCACGGCTAGACGACTCAGATGGTTTGATTTCTTTTGATATATAAAACAATATTTATGAAAACTGAAAATGTCATAATGTTAATATCTTTTAGATCTTTTAAAAATATGTCACCTAGAAGAAAGATATATCAGAGAAGGATGTTTAAAATACAAATTGAAATGAAATGGTCAAAATTAAGAAATGTTACATTTTTTATCAAATTTGAACCAAGCACGATCGGAATTATATCAAAAAATGTCATAGAGAACATTGTAAGATAAAAAAAACCAACTATATTCTCTTGATTCAAAATGGTTTACAGATTTGATGATTTTATAAAGGAAACTAATTTCTTGTTGATATGTGCATATAATTAGCAATATTAATTATTTTAGTAATTTTATATCAATTTTGATCGGGAGTAGTTTTTTCTCTCGTTTGATCAAATCTAAGATATAGCAATATATCTGAAATTTATACATTTCATTTCAATTTCTTTTTAAAACATACTTGTCTATTATGTCTCTTTTTCTAACCGACATGCTTTTGGAAGATTTTGTCCATAGATTTAAAATAAATATTAGCAAAAACTGCTTTCGTAAAAAATAATTTAAAAAATCTGATTTTTTAAAGCATTTTTTAAAAAATTAGATATTCATATCATGCGCCAAATCGCAGAGAAAGTTGGATTTTAGAACCATTCCAGAAAAATCACAAAAACTCCATATATTGAGAGCTTGTTACTTAGACTTAGGTGCTCTCGCGTCGCTCGACACATGAGGTAGTCAAAGCGCCCCATCTTGCCCGGTCCTCAGCGAGCCTGTTGGTATCGCCCCATCGTCTGTTGATGAACTTAATGTCTCTCCCCAATGTCTGCAGCCAGTTCAGCTTGGGCCGCTCTCTTTTACTGTGGCCTGTAGATGTCCAATTCATGGCTTGTCTTGCTAGTCTTGTTGCAGGAAGACGCAGCACTTGGCACAGCCAGTGGAGGCGCCGCTTGCAGATGGTGTTGGACAAAGGGGGCTGGTTTGATTTCCCCTAACCTCGTCATTTATCACAAAGTCATCCCATTTGGTGCACAGGATCTTTCGTAGGCATGTGGTACCAAAGCGTTGAGCTTTCTCTCTTGCGTTGTTTGGAATTGCCATGGAGCAGCGTAGATTACACATCAGAATTGTAGAATCTCAGTTTCAGCTGTAGAGAAAATTTCTTGTTGCTCCAGATCTTGCTCAGGTGATTGAAGGCTGCAGCTGCCTTCCCAACCATGCATTTCAATTCATAGTCGAGGTCACCTGTGCTGCTGATAGAACTGCCTAGGTATTTGAAGTCCTCCACTTCCTCGACTTTTGGTCAATGAAAACATCTGTTGGGCCCGGGTGCTTGCCACCCAATGCGTTTTTCGTCTTCTTTGTGCTTATGATCAGGCCTATGTTGCCAATGTAGCTGCTGATCTCGCCCCTGTCTTTACTCCTCACGAAAATATTGACTGCTGTCAAGGAGCAACTTCAGAAGTATTGTGAAACTACATATGCCAGAAGTGGTGTAAATCAAATGTGGATTCTTAAAACTCTAAAGAACTTCTAGTGAATTTGAAATCCAGACCTTTCACATATCAACAACATCAAAACATATGACTTTTCAACACTTTACACTACCATCCGCACGATAAATTAAAGGGCAAGGCTTTGTAACATTATAGACAGTTGCTTCTTTAACAAAAATGGAAAAAGGAAATATTCTTATCTAGTGATTAGCCATTCAAAAAATTATTTTGTTAACTCCACTCGATTCACAACACAAGTACTCTGAAGTTGATATTAAAGCACATTGCGTGGATTCCTCACTTGAACATAAAAACTATCTTTGTAGTTTTCGGCAACGTCAGGCTCGTTCCAACAGTCATTCTTGGCCACAACATCCCAATGACGGCACTTAATTTGTGGCTTCCGCTCAGTATTAGCTGAGCCCTATATGGCTTTATATTTCTGTATGACCGAGCAAGAATTCATTCGAAAGCTTCTACTATGAAAACGGAAGAAATCTCTAGCCGGGCTGGCCTTTAATTCTTAACCATATTTCGATAGTATTTGACGATTTTTCAGCTATCACATAACAATTAATTCATTGCCTGATTAGTCGATTCAATATATCCCAGGACGAGACTACGAAATAGTAAGTACACATCAGAGTCTTTCCATGTCTGCCTTCGCTACTTGGATATTTTACTTGAACAAATTTGCACATTAATGTGCGTGCAAGCTAACTTACTACAACTTTATGACAAAACCGGACATTTTCAGCTTCTCCATCGGTCTAACTTTCCCATATTTGCGTGTAGCAATATTCCATCAATCACCTGCATATGTCGTCGTGTAGTCTCTTCAACTTATTCGATACGCCAGAGGTGCTGGTGGTTCTGCGTGATAAGTCAGTTTTTGGAATCTGTATGGCAGCTACTTACAGACATAGTTGTTGTTTGTGCAGGAGGGTGGTTCAAAACACTGTCACGTTGGTAAAGTCAGGCATTCGAAATTCTTATGGTCTTATAAACAATTTAGTTTCTACCTATTATCGACCTATCAGTGAGTCAATATAGCTATCCTGATGTAGTTTCATTAACCATTTGTAAGCCGTTTTTCACACACGATTTGACTACGGAACTGTTCCGTTTACCTGATCAAAGACTTTATGGGACTCCACGCCGCGGGTGTGACCGGTCAACAGGCGATGCTACTCCTCCTAGGCACCTGATCCCGGACCTCTGGTGCGTCCAGGGTGTCCGTGATTGCCCCAACTCTTGTTTTGTATAATATATTTGGGAACTTACGAGTATTGATCACTGCTTTGTTATCTTTGCCTTTACACCTAAAGATTCTTAGTGTCGTGTGTCAGTGCCGCTAATGTCGTCTGCAACGTCCAAGTCAGTACGTTTTCTCCTTTTATCCACTAGATCCCTCTTCCTTCTGTAGTAAGTCTCATTAATTACCCAGTAAATGGCATTAGCGAAGAGAAGAGGCGAGAGGATATACCCCTGCCTGACTCCAGTGAGGACCTCAAACCAGACATGTATCTATCTTCAGTTCTCACCCGACACTTGGAGTTGTTGTCAATCTGCTGATACAAACTTTTCTGGAATGCCATAGGACCTCAGGATCTTCCAAATCGACGGTGAACACTGTTGAAGGTTTTGCTGAAGTCCATGAACATTGACAGCAATGGACACATGGTACTCTCCACACTTCTCAATGATCTGTCTTTTTCTGTGCAGGATCGTTTGGGGCGGAAGCCTGCTTGCTCTTCCTGCAGTTCACTGTCCACTACGCCACGCAGTCAGTTATGAATGACCTGGTAATGCAACCTTCCTGGGATCGACCGCAGTGACTCTCCGCCAGCTGTCGCATTTTTGAAAGGTTTCCCTTCTTGGGAATGCGAACAATTTCACCGTTCTTCCAGTCCTCTGAGATGACTCCAGAGTTCCACACCTGGTTACATAGACTGCACATCCAAGAGATGATACAGTACCCTCCACCCTTGAGCATCTCCGCTGTGACACCGTCAAACTCAGGAAACCTGTTGTTTTTGAGAGTCTTGATTGCTCTCCAGATTTAATCCCTTCTCTGTGAATTCATCGGTGTGATTGGGGATCTGGTGATTCATTAATAAGATAAAAATTTCGTGTCGCGAGCCACCTTAAATCCCACGAAACATTACTTGATTGAATGTCCATTTTGAAGGTATGCGTATTTTACATTTTCATGAATATGGTGTTCTTTTTGTACAATGGATCCTTAATGAATACAGCCAACCCAGGCTTGACACTATTGTGACACAATCACGGGGTGTGGTTTATTTTGAAACATCGATTTGATTGGTTGGGATGTGTTCTACATCAGTAATGTCATATTTTAAAGAGAAGTCATAAAGAAATGGATTCTTTCTATTACAACGAAATGTCACAGAGATATTTTTATCTGAGTTGCATTGTTCTGAATACCGCTCATAAATTAAATTAGATTAATTTCTCTCTCTCTCTCTCTCTCTCTCTCTCTCTCCTCTCTCTCTCGCTCTCTCTCTCTCTCTCTCTCTCTCTCTCTCTCTCTCTCTCTCTCTCTCTCTCTCTCTCTCTCTCTCTCTCTCTCTCGACGTCATGCATTTGCAGCTAATCAAAACTACAAATTTACTGAAACAATTTCACTGGGTACTAAAGTTCATATTCAAGCTAAGAGTACTTATTGCTTAATGAGTTCTATACTTACGTACGGAAGTACAAAAAAGATAACCATCGCGGTCAGTCCATATACATGATAATTCACTTAATTCCAAAATGAGTGCCGCGAGATGTATTCAAATTGTTCTCGGTCAATACTTTGTTATGCATAAGTAAGTATATATCATGTGTTCATTTTTAATATTCAGTACATGTTGTTACTAGTTGCAAACTCTTAAATTGTCGTGAATAAAAGAGAGTTTCCAATTCCAACATAACTTAATCTTGACCAAAAACTCCTTACTTGGAATAACAAAAATGGTGATGATGATAAGAACATTTAACAATATTGATCAGTCAGGCAAATTTTGCCCATGTTCCGCGACCAAATACGGTGCTCATGAAACTGCAGTGTATCTATACTACAAGAGCGGTAACTTGTGCAAATTTAAAGTTGGATACACCATGCGTCTGACAGATCAATCTTACAGAGGTGGATCCAATAATTCCACTGTAACCATGATGTTAATAATTAGGAATCTAAATGCATAAATGCACCGGTTTTATATAGGATGGATATATGAACGCTTTACTCCCCCCCCCCCTCCAAATTTCAACCGCCAAAATGCGGACGACAACTCGTGAAGATGAATAAAAGATATATAGAACTTATGATTCACCATCACTTTGCATAAAGTTTCATCATCGTTGTGAATACAAATGATACAGTGCTCATTAATTGCTAACAACACTCCTCAAACAATGAATCGAATCGAAATAATTTGAGTCATTGTATTCGTGACCATCACAATGCCCACTCATAGTCATACCATCGTATCAACCACGAACTACTCACTTTGAAAATGAAAACATAACCTAATTAAACAAAAACCTCCGATAGCACTCTCGTCAAGTGCTTTAGTTTGAAGCGTTTTCCGTCGTTTTGTCGCTTTCATCTTGTCGATGGGAATACGAAAAGTCCCCTCAAAAAAGTTACCCAAATCTACGTTTATGTCAATGTACCAGTGAAATTTACGATGCTTCAGCTCCTGGTTTTAACGGTAAGTCTTTTGTAGTGAAAAAAAGGATACAATTTATGAAACCAGTTCATGACATATAAAAATATAGTCGATTAGTATTTAACATCGTTACGCATACTAATCCTTCCGTGCATTGTCCACAGAAGTTTTTTTTATGACGCTCTCTACCTAGAGCGTGTACTGTGTATATGTCGCATATAGCATTATAATACACGTGTTCTGCGGATAAAACGTCAGAATTTTCAGGTGGAATTTGTGTGTGTGTGAAATTGAATGTTCAATGTACTAGTTTAATTTTCTTTGCTATTTCATTTTCACTTACCAATTATATTATTAATCTTGAAATTATATCGTGCAGATTGTCAAACAATCATGGTAGATTTTGGACCAAAGGAATATTTTGTCTTAAAGCAACTTCCATTGCAATCTTAGGAACTGTAATGGCTTTTTATTTGAAACATTCACAGTTAACATGCCACTCGCATGTTCATATTTTATGCGCCGATCTTACCACATGTAAGCTTGTGGCAGCATAACTAAAAGCCTTTATAAACTATGCCTGTTTCCCAATCCTTTCGAAATTGTCAATAAACTATGTTTAAACTTTAAACTAAATTTATAACCTAACTCAACGATTACATTTGTATGCTTAGCAGCTTGTTAATTATTTTGACAGTATAATAAACAATTGACAAAGTTACAGAGTACGTCCCTTGGCTGCCATCTTGCCTTGAATAAACATCTTTTCCCTTTATAAGCTAATAACTACCCGAGATTATTTCTAGAATTTACAAGTAAATTGACGTTTACTTGCTAATCAATGTGGGAAAGTAGGTACATGTAATTTCATTCTGTGTTGTTGTCCTGGCAGACCTGCCTCTCTGTCAATTGCTTGTGCAATTGGTCACCAGGTTTGATCTTGTTCAAAGCCTCTTTGAAGCACTTCACACATACGATGCAAGTGGTTACCATCTTAGATCTTTTAAGTTTTTGAAGCAGTCTTATATACTGTCCATAATATAAATAAATCCAAGGGGAATGTACCTAAAGAAAAAACTGTGTGACCCAGGTTTCCAATTGTTATCTGTCGTTGTTCGTCATAAAGGGAGGTGGATCTTGTAATTGTCATGATGTCTGTCTCACTGGAGCCTGGTATATTGAAAATTCATGACATTTGTACATGTATATCCTCAAAAAATCTCCTTTACTTTTAAACTCAATGAGGCAATATGTTGCATGATTATTCTGAGCTATAAGAAATACATATCCCCCTGGATTTTGATATCAGATCCCAAAATGGGGATTACTTATTCATATTCTAAAAATCTTTACTCCTGAACATAAAACGTGTAGCAATGAACCATCTTAGAAAACTAAAAATTCTTTTAATTTATCCCTAGGGATATCGAATAGAAAATTGCATTTCGCTGTGATGTGATAAATACTTAAAAACCAATAGAAAAATTCTAAAATATTAGTGTATGATATTTATACCAATAAATTTATCATCTAATACAAAGTACACGTATAGTAATGGAGAAGTATATAGGGCAATACGTAAATATTAACGATAAAGATAAGTATAAATTTCAATTAGCTTTACTAACAATATTTGGAAGCCCTTTAAGCGTTATTGCAAAATATGTGAAGCTCTTTAAGCGTTATTGCAAAATGTGTTAACACTGTGGTAAGTTTGGACAGCCTATATACTGTTTTATATAAAAAGAGAAACAACAATGAACAACTATTAACGAACAGCTAACAAGAAATGATGTGGTATTCTGTTACAGACATTTGCGTTGATCGCTACTTGCCGAGGACAAATGCTGGCGGAATTAAAGAGACTGGCCATTCCCCCAGAAAACATCGAGGGAATTGAGATGTATTCTGATTTGAGCATTGACGAAATCATCACACAGTCGCTGGGAGGAATCGACCGTAAGTGTTACCAATAAACACTGAACAGCACAGAATTAGCGTGAATATGGTGTGATACATTGGACATTGATATCAAGCTATTTTCTAATTGAAAAAAATATATATCCTTCTTTGTAATTCTTTACAATACAGTGACATACATATGACCTTTCAACTCGACATATAAACTTGCCAAGGTTACAGATTATCAATTGAGGGAAAATGCCTGGGCTGTATGTATTTATTGGATGGGAATTCCTCTTGCCTCTATAGTTTTTGTATCCTCACAACACACAAGGACATCTATTCACTAATTCATACACTAAAGATAAGGAGTTCACTGTACTTATTTCAAATGAATATATTCAGTATTTGCCATTATTTGGCGTTCTAATATTTCTTTATTATAACCATTACTTGTGCGAATTTTACAATATTTCTGATTTAATATATATATATATATATATATCTTATATATTATATTATAATATATATAAATATATATATATATGATATATTATAAATCTTTTTAAGTTCCTGTACTCTTTTGCAAACAAGTACCGTTCATGTCAAGGAAGTAATATGATACCATGTTGAGTAACTGAAGACATCAGACTATCTTATGAAAATGAAACCGTTATTCGACTTTTAGTTGCTGCACAAAAGATGATAAGTCCTGGTGGTATGATCATGGCAGAACTTGATATGAATCTGACAGAGGACCAGTATCAGCTCTTCTACAGCGCCCCAGAATAGTACCAAATGTTTTATTTATCTCTATGATTGATATCATTTATGACAAAACAGTTTGAACTAGTGTCTAGCATTGTGAAAATTTTAAGGAAGTCAGCTTTTATATCAGTACATTGTCATTTTTGCGTATTGTAATGAAAAGAACTATACTTGTTATAGAAATTGTTCTTTGTTCCAAATGTCGATGCAGAAGCAAACACCTCCAAGTCAAAATTTTGCTCACTCTAATGGCCCGTGGAAGAGTGTTATGAGATATGTTCTGTTTGCACAGTATTGAATATATGGAAATGGTGTGCTGTTTCTCACTATATGGTGATGTAATGAAATTCATGCTATTTTTCTCAGAGTAGGGAGTCTATATCTCATGGTATTGGTTTTATGGAATTGATGCTATGTTTCTCACTTTTAGTGTATTAAAACCATATCATATCTCACCGAAATCATGCCATATTTCTGTTGAAACAATGTCACACTTTAGTGGTTCTGTTCAATCATGCCTCATTTCTGTTTTTAGTGGTTCTGTTGAAATGCAGCAATATTGCCACTATAAAATACATGTATCTCTTGTGGTTCTACTGAAATGTTGCAATATTTATCACTTTAATGGTTCTGTTGAAATGTTGCAATGTTAATACTATAGTTAT
>CAJDSM010014957.1:13405-24454 GCA_903981925.1 Ostrea lurida
TACATGTATCTCTTGTGGTTCTACTGAAATGTTGCAATATTTTTTTAGTGGTTCTGTTGAAATGTTGCAATATTGATACTATAGTTATCTCTTGTGGTTCTTATAACTTTAGTGGTTCTGTTGAAATGTTGCAATATTGATACTATAGTTATCTCTTGTGGTTCTTATAACTTTAGTGGTTCTGTTGAAATGTTGCAATATTATCACTATAGTTATCTCTTGTGGTTCTATTGGAATGTTGCAATATTTATAACTTTAGTTCTGTCCAAATCATGCCTTATTATTGAAATGTTGCAAAATTATCACTATAGTTATATCTTGCAATTGTGGTTCTATTGGAATGTTGCAATGTTTATCACTTTAGTTATCACTTGTGGTTCTACTGAAATGTTGCAATGTTTATCACTTTAGTGGTTCTGTTGAAATGTTGTAATGTCAATACTGTAGTTATCTGAAATGTTGTAATGTTTATCACTTTAGTGGTTCTCTTGAAATATTGCAATATTAATACTATAGTTATCCCTTGTGGTTCTACTGAAATGTTGCAATGTTTATCACTTTAGTGGTTCTGTTGAAATGTTGCAATATCTATCACAATAGTTATCTCCCGTGGTTCTAGTGATTTGATGGCCTATTTCTCACTGTCGCGGACACAACTAATTCTGCTAATGTAAAGGCAAAGATAACGAACAGTGACCAATCTCGTAAGTCCTAAATAGAATACAAAAACAAGAGCTGGGCAATCACGGACCCCTGGACAAACCAGAGGTGGGATCAGGTGCCTAGGAGGAGTAAGCATCCCCTGTTGACCGGTCACACCCGCCGTGAGCCCATAGTCTTGATCAGGTAAACGGAACAGTCCGTAGTCAAATCAGTGTGTGAAAAACGGCTTAACAATGGCTATGAAACACATCAGACAACATTTGACTCAATGATAGGTCATATTGGTAAACTAAATTGTTATAACGACCATAGAATTTACGAAATGCTGCCTTTAAACGTGACTGTTGAAACCCCTGCAACAACAACTTGTCTTTAAGTAGCTTGCCTCGATTCAAAAACTGACCATACGCAGAACAAGCTCTTGCATATCGAATAAGTTGAGAGACATATACACCATATGCAGGTGATGATGGAATATTGCTACATAAATAGGGGAAGTTGACGATGGAGAAGCTGAAATCGTCCCGTTTGTCATAAAGTTGAGTAGTTAGTTTGCCGTTAATGTCAATGTTCAATAAAATATCCAAGTACGAAGCAGACATGGAAGACTCTGTGGTGTCCTTTATTTCTAGTTCGTTGGGATATATTGAATATTGAATATGATGCAAAGTTACAATGTGTCTCATTTTAGTGAATCTATTGAAATGATGACGTATTTCTCACTTTAGTGATTGTATTGAAATAATGTTCTTTTTTCATTGAAATAATGGTTGAATTGAACTTATGCATTATCTTTGTCTATCATGAATATGATCATGATTAATGGTTTACATTTGTATCTCCATGAATACGATACTTTATTTCTCTCTTCAGTGGATCCATGGAAATGATGCCTTATTTCGAACAGAAGAGGAAGAAAAGAAAAGCAGTGAGAAGAAAAGACCTACGTTGGCCGAACGGAATCGTTCCATATACCTTTGCTAATGGAGATTTTAGTATGTTATAAATACCCCCACCTAATAGACTATTATAGAATGACAACATACGTATTTGTTTAAAATGGAAGTCGATTAATTCTTCAACGAAATTCGAATAAATTTAAAAGTTTGAATGCCATATAAATTGTCAAATAGATTCAATAAATCTCAGAACCACGGCTGACAGAGGACCGCATTATATAGTTCTACAAAATGTTAATGCCCTTGTCCTCGTCTTTGCCGTACATCATCTCAATTGAAAATGCCTCTGGCGAATAGGAGGTGGACATCTCCACTGATACCTTGAAATAAACTTCTTTGTGGTTAAGATTTTGATCATGTTTGAATTCTTGATGTTTTTAAAAATAGCAACAAAGGACCAGTACATTATAAAAACTGCGATGAGGGAATGGGAGAAGTATACCTGTATCAAATTCCGGGAGAAAACAAGCAGCGATGTCGATTTCGTCAGATTTCAGAATGGACATGGGTTAGTCCTTTTTTTAAAATGCATGAAAATAAATATCTTTTTATCTGAGATATTAATTGTTAAGAGTTTATATGTTACAAAACGTTTCAGAAATGTATTAGGAAATGTTTCTTTGTAGGTGCAATTCACAACTTGGAATGGTTGGAGGGGAACAAATCTTGAACTTGGACATCAATGGATGTAGATGGGTACGAAATAGAACACTCTTTACTTGAGCTATATATGATAATTCACAAAACAATCCTATTAGAAAACGAAAGGAAAAAAAGTTACAACATCAAGAAAATTTGTTTGTTTCCATGTCCGAACTATTTGCAGTAAGTAGTTTGGCACATTTTATGTAACTTTGGATCCTTCGCGTCATATGGAATTTATAAAAATACATGTAGGTCTATAAAGGCCTAGTATTGAAGCTCTTAATTCCTGTATGTTTCATATTGGTAAGGTTTGTTGCATCTGTCATTACATGATAAAGGTACTAATGTTTATCACTAAATATTTACTCCTGTATCAATTTGCCAATTTGACCAGACCAATATTGGAAAAACTGTTTTGGCCCAATCAGATCCAAATAATTTTAACCGAACTCTGCGAAAATAGAATGGGGGTGAAAAATTCTCAGTATACAGCATTCACACCTGCCTTGTTTGTTTGTATAATGTATATTGTTAAACGTGATCAGTCATTATAAACATTGCTTTTTGTTATACTCCACTCTGATTCTACGCACAGATACTATGAAGTTTATATTAAAGCAATGCTGGAGTTCCTCATTGACATTATCTCAAGTTTGTATTTTTTTGTGATCTGTTGGAATTCCCATGGACACGAATTGTGCTTTTTAATAAGCTCATCTGTTTTTATTATTATGAGGCAGAATTCATTCAAAAGCTTCTACACGAGAATCTAGCGGTGGTCTTTAATGCGACATTTCGATATAATGACGTTTTATCTATTGATGATAATAATTTACAGTACTCTGAAGTTGATATTAAAGCAATAATGACTGGAGTTCCTCATGACAATATCTTTTGTAGTTTAGGCAATAGGTCTTCCAACAGGTCTGTTGAAATTCCAATGGCACTAATTGTGCTCCTCATATTGGCTGACCTATTCTTATATTCTTATGAGGCAGAATTCATTCGGAAGCTTCTACATGAAAAGAAGAAAATCTCTAGCGTGGTGGCTTTAATTCAACATTTCGAATATATTGACGGATGTTTTATCTATCAATAATAATGATTTTTCCATTTCATATGTCGATTCAATGTGATCACAACGAACTAGAAATAAAGGACACCACAGAGTCTTCCATGTCTGCTTCATACTTGGATATTTATTTGAACATTGACATAACGGCAAACTAACTCAACTTTTATGACAAACGGGACGATTTCAGCTTCTCCTCGTCAACTTCCCATTATGTAGCAATATTCCATCATCATCTGCATATGGTGTGTATGTCTCTCAACTTATTCGATACGCAAGAGCTTGTTCTGCGTTATTGATCAGGTTTTGAATCGAGGCAACGCTACTTACAGACAAGTTTGTTGTTGCAGGGGTTTCAAAGCAGTTTCGTAATTCTATGGTCGTTTATAACAATTAGTTTACCAATTATGACCTATCATTTGAGTCAAATGCTGTCTGATGTGTTTCATAGCCATTGTTAAGCCGTTTTTCACAGCGTGATTTGACTACGGACTGTTCCGTTACCTGGATCAAGACTATGGCCCACGGCGGGTGTGACCGGCCAAACAGGGATGCTTACTCCTCCCTAGGCACGTGATCCCACATTCTGGTGTGTCCAGGGGTCCGTGATTGCCCACTCTTGTTTTTGTCATTCTATTTAGGACTTACGAGATTGATTCACTGTTCATTATTTTTTGCCTTTACATTCATATGTCGATTCGATATATCTCAGCGAAATAGAAAATAAAAGACACCACAGAGTCTTCCATGGTTTGCTTTGTACTTGAACAATTGAAATGACCATTAACGACTAACAACTCAACATTATAACAAACAACTCGATTTCAGCTTCTTTATCGTCAACTTCCCATATTTATGTAGCAACATTCCATCATCACTTGCATATGGTATGTATGTCTATCAACGTATTCGATATGCAAGAGCTTGTTCTACGTTTTTTTTTTTTCGAGGTAGGCTACTTACAAACAAGTTGTTGTAGGAGTTTCAACATTCACGTTTAAAAGCAGCATTTCGCAAACTCTATGGTCGTTATAACGATCTAGTTTGTCCAAACAATCTGCCAATTATCAATATGCTGTCTTACATGTTTCATAGCACTTTTATACACTGATTTTGACTACGGATTACTCCGTTTACCTGTTTAAGACAATGGAATCACGGTGGGTGTGACCGGTCAACAGGGAATGCTTACTCCTCCTAGGCTCTGGTGTATCCAGGGGCCCGTGTTTGCCCAACTTTTTTGTATTCGTTTGGGACTTACGAGATTGATCACTTTTCGTTATCTTTGCCTTTTCATGTATATTCACAACAAGGGGCGCATCTTCCAGATTGAGAAAACTAAAATGAATAAAGGAATCTTCTATAAATTGACTTTTAGAGTTGTTTTCATAGAAATGTCGACACGTTTGGGTAATTTATGTACATCATTTAGATAACACGCCCTGTGAATAGTATCGTATAATAGCTATCATACTACTTCAGGGATTGTAATTAAAGGATGTTAATTAATAAAATGTGTAGACATCAAAAGTGATTTGTATAGAAGATTCATATTTCTATTTATTCCCCACGATCCCTAAGATCTGTAAATCCTATAACCATTAAATAGCTACTGTTAAATTTACGACTTTGGGCACGTTTGTGTTTTAGATTTACTTATTGCTTTTCATATATTTAGGACGTTTTATGCCTGCATCGTATTTTATACTTTAAATTGTCTTGATTTGTACTTTTTATTTATTATGACATAATGTTGCATTCATGTTTTAAATGTGTAAGGTAATTTCGTTTTGTATTCTATGGCTTTCTTTGAAGTATTTAATTATATAATTTTAGTATGTTGTACAGCGCTTTAGAGTATTTTTAGATAAGGCGCTATATAAGTGTATTTTATTATTATTATTATTATTATTATTAAGACAAGCTCTTGTAACACGCAGAGAGTTGGGTTTTTTCTCTTTGAAAAATTCTTATTTATAACAGTATTACTCATTAACAGACGGAAAACATTATGTTAATACTATTTTCTTTATCTACCATATAAAGAAAGGATTATATTTACACGAAATTGGACATGCCATTGGTCTCGTTCATGAGCACCAGCTCCCAAACAGAGACGAATACATTGACATCATCTATGCAAATGTTGCTCCAAGCATGCGTGTATGGTTTCAAAAATACAGGACCAGAGAAGTCAATCAATATGACGTCAACTATGAATTGACGTCTGTCATGCATTATGGAACGACGGTAAGAATACATATACATGTATGTCGTTATGATATAAATATCAGTATAAATTGCCTCAGATATAATAAGGTGCTTTATTACATAAATCAAATATGCTTGAATTTTTCCAATAGGCCTTTTCTTCGGATGGAAGATCCACTACTATTCGACCAAAGAATAAAACATCGGCAGACATTATAGGCAAAGTGTGGAGAAAAGAACTCGCTTTCAGTGACGTCAAAGCAGTGAACAGAATGTATGAATGTGCAGGTAAGATTTTGCTCAATATCGCCTTTCCTTAAGAGTGCTTCATATTTTTTAACGATTAAATTTTCAAATATATTTCAGCACACTGTCCAAATACCGTCAAATGTATCAGAGGGGGATTCGTTGACCAGAACTGTAAGTGTATATGTCCTGACGGTTCAGATGATTGTACAGCGCCAAGCCCTGGAGAGAAACTGAAGAAAAACAGGCCTAGCGGTAAGACTTACATCCCTACTTTATGCAATTCAATATTTCAAGGTTCAAGGTACTAGTAATGGTAACAATAATACGGTGATTAAGATTTATGAGATTGGTCATTGTTCGTTAGCTACATCTTTTCATACTACTACATGGAAATATATATTTTTCCCGAAACGAACCGAGTGCTGACCACTTGACTGTTTTATTAGTATCCCACGTGCTATATTGCATAATATTGGATCTGTCCTTTAGTAAAATGAATTTAGTCAGATAATCTTTATTCTTTTTATACCTACAGTCCATAATCTCGATTTCAAAATTACCGATACCATTGTTTTCTTTCCCACCACTTGTAAAGAAGATACACGTGATGCATACTTAAACAAACTCAAAACGTTGCCCTATTCCTTTCATCTTGGGTGAAATTGAATACACTGTAGTCTGCATAATTCATCATATTGTCATTATATATACATTAGCCATGCTAGTTTGGAATCCAAAAAAATCTACACGTATGTGCCACAGTACCTTTAAAGGAATGATAAGTAAACATACGTTGTGTGTGGCATTTCCGCTTTGATACAGTTCAGCTTCCTCACTGAACGACCAATTACATGGTGGAAACTAGAGTGTTAGGAAGGATGTCTTATTCTCAGGTTTTTTTGTCAGTCATTACCATTGTACTTTCAAGCGTTTTGCCATTTACTCATCGTTTTTTAGATTGCATCAACACATACAATGACTGGCAATGCCATGTTTGGGCGACTCAAGGAGAGTGCAATGTCAACCCAGACTTTATGAAGGTTTCCTGTAAAAGGGCATGTCGTGTATGTGGACATGAAGAAGAGGAATCGGGAGGTATTCAAGAATTATTTTTTCAAGAACATGAAGGCATAAACTACAATGCTTCACTCCAGTATACATGTATATACATCATGAAGTGCTAAAGCGCTTCATGAAAAAGCATGTCGATCGGCGTGAAGCTTTTCAGTTCATACTCCAGCGTATTTTCAAATAAGTATTTATTTCTAATATTTACATTTTATCTTCTTTCGAAATTTCCAGCTGTTAGAATAGACGTACTGTATTTATCAAGACTGATCCGCATATTATTCACTACAGCATATCAGAAATTCTGTAGCCGTTATAACGATTTAGTTTGGCAATACAACCTGCCATTGGGTCAAATGCTGTCTGATCACATGTTTCAAATCAATTCTTAAGCTGTTCTTTATACATTGTTTTTGACTACGGATTGCTCCTTTTACCTGATCAAGACAATGGGCTCATGGCGGGTGTGAATGGTCAACAGTTGATGCTTACTCCTCCTAGGCACCTGATCCAACCTCTTATGTATCCAGGGGTTTGTGTTTGCCTAACGGTTATTTTGTATTCTGTTTGGACTTGATCAATATTCGTTATCTCTGCATGTTCATGTACTGCAGTGCATTCACGAGGATTTGACAATTATTGCAAATTATAAAGATCATTGGAAATGGAAATATAAATCCGATAAAAAGTGTATAGCACGTTCAGTACTTTCATATTGTGAATTGTAAATCATAATTTGTTGATTTTTATTACCGAGTACATGTATTTTTATCAGTGTTTGAAAGTCATTGACCCGTTGGGTTCCGGGTTAGAATAGGTCCTCAACAACCCCTTGCTGTCGTAAGAGGCGATCATTCGGATGAGATCGGAAAAACCGAGGTCCGTGTCACAGCAGGTGTGGCACGATAAAGATCCCTCCTTCTCAAAGGCCAGAGTGCCGAGCATAGGCCTAAATTTTGCAGCCCTTCACCGGCATTGGTGCGTCTCCATATGAGTGAAAAATTCTCGGTGGACGTAAAACAATTATAGTCTATCAATAATCATTAATCAATTAAACGATTGTGACAATTTCAACCAACATGGGTAAATCTCAAATTGGTTGTCCAATAAGTGATAACTAGAGAGCGGAACGATAAAGAAATCTTTTGGACGTAGTGTAATATTCAAATTGCAGTCTTCAATTTGCATATCCTTATCAGGGCCATGAAAATAAAGGTACACTGAGGAGCTCCCACCCCCTTTCCCCATGAGTCACTATAAAATCGTATAAAGTTTAAACTGAAATTAACTTGTCAATCCTTACATGGTGCAGTTGTGACGTGTAGTTGAATGTGCATGGAAAAACAGGGTCCAGTGATTAATGGGAAATTGATCAAAAAAAGTAAATAAAAGTTATTAATGTTGGAATACTGTTAAAATAATTTTTCAGAGAATCATGTGGCAGCGTGGTCGTGGCAATGGTTTGGTTTGTTTGCTAATTTGTTTCCAGAGGACTGGGTTATGGGTAAGGTGGCAATTATTTATTTTAAAAGTAAAGTCAAGGGGTCAGTAACCTCAAACATGTATATTATGTAAGATTAAGCGGTGACCTTTAATTCGACTAGTTTATATGTTGATAANTGTAAGATTAAGCGGTGACCTTTAATTCGACAATTCAGTTTATATGTTGATATTAATTTGGCATTCATATACACGTCGATTCGATATATCCCAGCAAACTAGAAATAAGTCACCACACAGTCTTACATATCTGGATATTTAATTAAACATTATAGGCATTAACGCAAAACTAACAATTCAACATTATGACAAATTGGACGATTCAAGCCTCTCCATCGTCAACTTCCCATATTTATGTAGCAACATTTCATCATCACTTGCAAATGGTGGGTATATCTCTCAACTTATTCGATACGCAAGAGCTTATGTATGGTCAGGTTTTGAATCGAGGCAGGCTACTTACAACAAGTTGTTGTTGCAGGGGTTTTAACAATCAAGTTTAAACGCAGCATTTCGCAACTTCTATGACCGTTATAACGAGATAGTGTGTCTGTATGGCCTGCCATTGGGTGTAATGCTGTCTGCTGTGTTTCATAGCAAATGATAAGCCGTTCTTTATACACAGATTTTGACTTCAGATTATTCCGCGTTCCTGATGAAAACAATGGGCTCACGGTGGATCTGTCCTGTCGACAGGGGATGCTTACTCCTCCTTGGCACCAACTCTCACCGCTAGTTTCTCCAGGGGCCCTTGTTTGCCCAACTCTTGTTTGTGTTCTGTTTGGGGCTTACGAGATTGATCACTCTCCTTTATATTCGCCTTTTCATCAAGGCGTTACCAACTTGTTATATTTTGTACGATTAAGGTGTCACCAACTTGTTATATCTTAAGATTAGGTCGTCACCAACTTGTTATATTTCGTAAGATTAATGCGCCATCGACGTGTTATATTTTGTAAGATTAAGGTGTCATTGACTTGTTATATTCTTTGAAATTAAAGTTATATTTTTATAATTCAGCGTGTCACGGACTTGATTTAGGCATCATGGATTTGATATATTTGGAGAATACTTTGATTGATTCGAACATGGTTTTCTTTAAAGTGCCTCAATGTTTGTAGTAAATCTATGACTTTTCTAATATATTATGTCCATTTGATATATCCCGACGAACTCGAAATAAAGGACACCACAGAATCTGACATATCAGCTTCATATTTGGATATTTTACTTGATGTTGACTCTAATGGCAGACTGACAACTACATTATATGATAAGCGTGGTGACTTTAACTTTGCAATCGTCAACTTTCCTTTTCTATGTAGTAATGTACCACTATCACCTACTTATTGTGTGTTTATATCCCAGTTGATTTGATACGCAAGAGCATCATATGCGTATGAGAACTTTTTATAGCGAGACCAACTGCTAACAAAAAGTTGATGTTGCAAGGTTATAACTAATGTGTAGCACGACTTTTTATTGAGATTTTCTTCGAAAAACTTCTTAGATTTTCTTTTTTTAAAAAAACCCAATTCTTGAATAGGTGACTGTGGGGATCAATTCAAGAATGACAAATGTCAAGAATGGGCCAAAAACGGTGACTGCATAACAAATGCCGACTGGATGGTGAGGTTTTGTAGAAAGTCTTGCGGCAAATGTAACACTGGGGTGAAAAAAGAAGCAAGTAAGTACGATTGATTAAAACCACTATTGCCGATTCTGATTTTTTTATTTATGGGAGAAGGGAAAGAATGATGCATTGTGTAAACAAAGGGATATCTATTACATCATGTCTGTACATAAATCGCATAAAATGATAACAGGGTAGCTCTCTAGAGCGTTATACAGTTGATATGTAGCTGATTAAACACCGAAAGTAAGACATATTATATATTTTGGGTCATATAAGACATAACTGTCTGTTGTACCATGGTCCTGGCATATATTCTTTGACGTACCTTTAAAATGCATATCATAACATCAGAAGCTGAAAATTATTAAGTCACGTAGCAATGTTCCTATATATATTGTATAGCAAATGCATTGAACATTGTCTCTCAAATTGTGTTATTATACTATGTATAAAGTATACAGGAATTCAAAAATGGGAAGGAGGACAAATCTGATAAAAATATGTAGCTCAGCATTGAGGTTGAGGGTGCGTTTCTTTACTGTTTGTTTGTTTTTCCAGATGGAATAGGCTTACATTTTCACGTGCACTTTATATATGATTGATTAGAAAAAGTAGGTCAATATAATATAAAAAGAAAGCTATGGGTCGAAAAGGGGAGGTGGAGGTGATATGTTAGCATGTCCTAAAGTGTATGTATGCATACTTATTTAATTGCACGAAAATAATGTGATAAAAAACATGATATATGTTAACACATGAAAGCATATATTCTTACAAAACATGAGAATGAAGACGAATTCCTCGACATTTTAAAATTTTCGTCGAATTATAATTCATTTATATATATTTGGTTTCAATACAAACATTCGTCGAATTACGATCATGTCTTTTCTCGAAATCATAGTAGCCGCCCCCCCCCCGGTAATTGTAATATTTAGATCTTTTCTCATAATTTCAGAGAAAATTAACTCATATAGACATGTATACAAGTATTTTTTACTTGAAACTAATCAGCTTCAACGGTCAGCAGAGGATGCTTACTCCTC
>CAJDSM010014958.1:0-13527 GCA_903981925.1 Ostrea lurida
ACCTTTGGATCTCAAGGTCAAACTTGTAGGTTTTTAACATGGATTTGTGACCGGGATATATTTTCTCTGTTCAAACTTCAGTGACTCAAGTGAGCGTAAAGATATGTGGGTGGCGGGGGTATCCTTTGTGAGTTTTACTCACAGTATTTCTAGTTAAGACTACTTTTTAAAGCTTTGTTGATTGTTGTATTGTACATAATGTCATCCTTGCATGAATATTACATATGTTATATTGCTGAATAGAATTTATTAAACTTTGCTGTGTGCCTTTGTACACCCATTTTACTTCCATGGTCCTCAAGATACCTGGATTCATGAAATTAATTTTATTTATTACACAAAAATAAAAAACCGAACCGAAAAAAACCGAAAACCGAGGTTCAGTTCTCTTGAGAACGACCAAATCCGAAAAATGTCTGAACCGTGACAGCCCTAATTACTTCTTAACTGGGAGGTTATGAGTTCGAGCCCTACTTGTGGCATGATAATGAAATCGGCCCATTTAGGAAAACCAAAGTACTGCTTACCCATTGTTTGTGTGTAGCACCAATCAACAGGGTACCAGTTTAGTGTCATAGGTGCATCAAATCTTAGATGTAAATACAGGAAGTGATCGGTCCTTTGACAAACACTTGACATTTAGAAGTGAAAATCAAAGATGCATGTAGTTAAGATATGACCTTTAAAATGAGGCCCTGTGCCATGGTAGGCATAAATTGCACATTAAAGAACTCTTACAGTTACATGCAACCCTGTGCGCTAGACATTATAAAGGTCCAAATTTGTAGTATTTCTTACAGCTGGTGAAATCTCAGTATAAGTGTAATTTCTCAAACAAACATTTATCACCCATTTATCTCATTATCATTTCACACTCTGGTGCTATTTGGAGTATACAAATGAAGTAGTTTGGGCTGTATGGACAATGGATATCAGTCTAGACATAGGAGTGTTAGAGCACCACACCTGACCTGTAATACAGGGATCCTAGTGTAATTCCATATACTATTGATTGATTGATTGATTATTTATTGTTTACGTCCCACTCAAGAATATTTCACTCATATGGACATGTCACCATTGCATGTGAAGGGCTGCAAAATTTAGGCCTATGTTTGGCACTCCAGGGTCTTTGAGCAGGGAGGGATCTTTATTGTGCCAAACTTGCTGTGACAAGGGGCCTCAGTTGATCTGACCTCATCTGAAGGAAATGTCCCATTCAGTTGCCTCCTATGTTACACAAGGGGATGCTGGGGATCTTCATTGTATTCTAACCTGAACCCCAACGGGTCATCCATATACTACTGTGAAATCATGAATTTTCATTGGGGATTTAATTTTGTTATTTTCATGGGTCAATAAAAACAACGAAAATATATCCATGATGAATTTTGCACTTAAATTAAATATATATAAATGAATTATAAATCAACAAAAATTTATGTCAATGAATTGAATATTAAGAACCACAAAATTTTAAACCCACAAAAAAAATGATTTTACAGTAAATATGAACACAATTTTAGATATACTACATTTGTGCCATGCACCACCCCTCACGATGCGGGTAAACATTAAGCTGCATTTAACTTTTTTACTCAGCTGACCTTCTTGATGAGATCAAAAGATCAACATCTCTTGAAATTGTAAAAAATAAGTCTTAAAACTCATTTTTACATGTAGCTCACATTGCATTGGAGTGCTCGATTTAAAAACTGGTTATATGAAGAGCAAGCTCTAGCTTGTCTATCCAATCAGTCTTGAGACACAAACATCATATGCAGATGATAATTGAATATTTCTGAATAAATGTGGGAAGTTGACAATGGAAAACTGAGGTAATTCTGTTTGTCATAAAGTTGAGTTGTTAGTTTGCCATAATGTGCATGTTCAATAAAATAAGTACGAAGCAGATTTGGAAGACTGTGGTGTCTTTTATGATATTAAACTTTTATTTCTGTGTTCTATAGTTATGTTACAGAGATCTAATGTGCAAATAATACCTGTTATTACGTCAAAAGCTTTGTGATGTAATTTTTAGCTTGCCGGGACGAATGTCCGGAGAGCTATTGTCATGACCCCGGTGTCGGCGTCAGCGTCGGCATCACACTTTAAAGAAAAAACTTTAACCTGGGCTATATCTTTTGAACCAAGGGGGACAAAGCTTTGATATTTCACATATACACATGTAGATGCCTCATAATGAGACCTTTGTTTTGGTACCAAGACTTTTGACCTCTTGACCTTGGACTTTGACCTACTTTTCAAAAACTCTTACTTGGGCTATATCATTTGAACTAAGGGGATTAGAGCTTTAATATGCCTCATTATCAGACCTTTGTTTTGATACCACGACTTTTTGACCTAGTGACCTTGACTTAAACTAGGATTATATCTTTCGAGCCAAGGATGAGAAGGCTTTGATTTCGCACATTTAAATGCCTCATGAAGAACCCTTTATTTTGGTATGAAGACTTTTGACCTAGTGACCTTGGACTTTGACCTACTTTTCAAAAACTCTTACTTGGGCTATATCATTTGAACTAAGGGGATTAGAGCTTTAATATGCCTCATTATCAGACCTTTGTTTTGATACCACGACTTTTTGACCTAGTGACCTTGACTTAAACTAGGATTATATCTTTCGAGCCAAGGATGAGAAGGCTTTGATTTAGCACATTTAAATGCCTCATGAAGAACCCTTTGTTTTGGTATGAAGACTTTTGACCTAGTGAACTTGGCATTAGATTTTGACCTACTTTTCAATCACTTTGATATTGGCATATGAAGAGGGATGGGGCTTTGGCATTTCATATATAGATGCTCTCTATTGGTAACAATACTTTTGACCTAGTTATCCTTTGAAATAATTCAAACCTGGAGTTTTATCTTTTGAAGAAAGAGGGATATCTTATGGGCTTTGATATTTCTAAAACAAATGTATCTTTTCAAGACATTTCATTCACTACCAGAGCAACTGACCTTGGACTTTACCTAAAGGGGGAATAGGTTAGATTGTCATGTGCCCGGCGAGCTCATGTGGCTTCTGACAACTCTTGTTAATCAATTGTTTGGCTATTCCTTACTTACTGATTTTACCTGATACTACCTTTGGTATACTGTAAAGGGCTTTAATTTTTTGTGATTTTTACTTTTTGGTATTTTGCGATGTTGTAATTTTCGCGGATAGTAAATAAACTGAATTAGAATTATACCCTCAAATACAATGAATAGCATTTTGCAATGGTTATATTTTCATGATCTAGTGGGACATAAAACAATAAATAATCAATTGTTATAGAACACTCATGATTTATTGAATCACACAGATGACAGAAGTAAATTCGCAAAATGATAATAAAATATATTGCTTTAAATTACGACCATGATGGTGACTGTCATAGAGCTTAGATGTTATAAGTAGATTGATCGATGTGGTTTTCAGATTTAAAAGATCACCGTATTGGCACAATATTTATAACACGAAGTGAAAACAGTTGAGTCATCAGATTAAGATAGTCAGACACAACAGCGGGTTTATATCAGTGCAAGGCTTGTTTAGTTTTAAGGTAACATTTGAAGGTCAATCAAAATTACTTTTCGCTTTGAAAAAGTGAAGATAAAAAAAAAAATCAAAATGAAAAGAATGGGAAATGTGGGTCCCTGGACACAGGGAAGTTGGAATAAGATGCTTATGAGGAGTAAGCATCCCCTGTTGACTGGCCACACCCACTGTGTAAATAAAGCTTGATGAAATTTTCTGAAATAAAGGCAGCAGGAACACCCATTTACTTTTTGACGTTTTTTTCCATTGCATCAACATTTTAAATCTGACACCTGTGACATATAGAATTCGTGTAGAGATGATTCTGATGAGAAATTTTAAAATTGCATTCGGTATCACATGTTTTCATTTGTACTCCTGGGTGATTATCATCCAGTGCTGGTAGATTGTCTGTTCCTCCTCCAAGGATATCATAAGCCCAGGTAGTCGGTATCTTGATACAGGTCTCAATTTGATGCGAAATATAATTCCATATAACTAAATAATGTTAGTTATCTCCCACATGCAGAACTTTTTTTACTGGATATTTTCTTGAGAGTTAGAATTTTAAAAGACTTTTTCTATGAAGTCTTATTATTTTCTTGGCATTGACTTTCCAAACTTTTGGGCTGCAAGTATCGCTGAAGATTTTTTTTTTCGAAATTTGTTGCATACAGTGCACCAAAAATTAGTATCACATATTTTCATCTTCTAAGGAATACTTTGTAAGCTAACACCAGTAACTAATCAATACAGATTAGTATTGGGTTGTATAACATCAAGTTGTTCACTTTGATTTAGGTCAAATTAATTGTTAGATAACAGAAACTGTTTCTTTTAATGGATTTTAAAACGATATAATCACTGTAGGTATTCTTTAATCCAATACATTAATCCGTGCGGGGAATGTTTTGAGGCAACAGAATTAGAGAACTAGTGAATATTTCTGGAGCTGTTTGGTGTTAAGACGCTTCGTTAAGACAAAATGAAGTTGTCTCTTATTCATCATTTGTGTCTGATTTTTGTAACATTAGAAACTCAAGTGTGGGGAGCAATGTTTTCTGACAGCTTTTCTCTTTACCAAGATCTGTTTAGGAATTACACACCAGATCTTCGCCCACAATTTAATCTATCAGAAACAACTGAAGTAAGTTTGAGTGTGTTTTTATTTTCTCTGAACGATCTAGATGAAGTGTCCGGTATGGTATCGTTAGTTGCAGGCGTTCTAATGTATTGGAAAGACTTCCGTCTTGCCTGGGATCCAAGCAATTATGGTGAACTAAAAAGTATAATTCTTCCAAAGAAAGCAGTTTGGGTTCCCAACATTTTTATGATAGATCCTGCCAGTAAAATGGAAGCACTTGGTAATGATGATTTCGTTGGAAGGATCAACAGTGACGGCTCCGTGATATGGTCACCTGGTGGATTGATCCAATCTCTGTGCGATGTTAATATGTATAAATTCCCGTTTGACACTCAGGAATGTACGTTAACTCTAGCACTGTGGGGATATTATGCACATGAGGCAGCGCTAGTTCCATTCCTTAACAGCACTACGGTGGACACGTCATACTATAAGAAGAACGGTCAATGGGATTTGGAAGACGCTACGTTGTCACAATTTGATATCAATGGGAGAATCAGTACAATGGAAATAAGTTTGACGTTGAAGAGAAAGTCTCTCTATTTTGTCTTCAACATGTTAGTCCCCATTCTCCTTTTGTCCATTCTTAATCCTTTGGTTTTTGTTCTGCCTGTTGACAGTGGAGAACGCTTGTCTTATGCAATTACGATTTTCCTGTCGTTTGCTGTTTTCATGACGTTGCTTAGTGACAACATGCCAAAGTCATCGGAACCTATGTCTCTTGTGTCCTATCTTTTAATTGGGACGATGTGCATGAGTACAATCGCCATTCTTTTGACTATATTTACATTGTGTCTTCATTTCAGAGAATCGGATACGGATATATCCAAGATATTGTTATATCTATTGAAATTTCTCCAGCTTCGTTTTCTGTTCAGCTGTTGTAAGAAAAGGAAGATCGATTCTGAATCTACTCAGATGGGAGAGAATAGAGATAAAGCTTTTGTGAAAAGAAACAAGGGAATGGATAATTTTAACGAAATCACGAGCTGGAAAACTTTGGCAAAAGGATATGATAGAGTGTTAACATACTATTTTTACTTTGTCATTTTCTTTAATTGGATTTTGTTTAGTATTGTGCTCTTTATTTAAGATAGAAACTGCTATACATATGATTGGCTTTTCTCTGAACTTAGCTTCACAAAAACTCTAGAATAATGCGGTTTTTGAAATATCAGCTCTTTGGTAATGAACTTGCGTTTCGTATTCGATTGTATACTTGGATGGGTACACACTGTATATGTATCACACACAGTATGTCTTAGAATTAGTCTAAATAACAATAAATTAGGGATGGCAATTTTTAATCGGTTAACCGGTTACTCGGTCGGAACAGTGGTAATCGGTTGCAAAATCCGTAATCGGTTTATAAAAAATAAAAAAAAAATAGTTGAGTGTAATTTGTATCTTACCACAAATTTCCCAATCCATTTTCAAAAGCTCTGAATAGTGACATATGTTTGAGTTTTCATGTATCAATTAGTGAATTTGGAGACAGCTCCCTGTACAGGCGGAGCGTCGAGTCCCTATGTTTCTTTAGTCGGTAAAAGGACAATACGATTATTGTTTAGTAGTGTGAACTGTTTGCTGTTTTTCTTTAAACATGCTGCCCTTCACCTATTCTGAGCTGATATTGATCAATTTTTTTTTTCGTCGATAAAAATGTGTAAATTAATATAATAGTTCTGAAAATGGTAAAAGTCAAGAATAAACTTGTGAAATCTGGACTTTGGATTTTATTTCTCTTGAATTCTTGTGCATGTTTAATCCTTTCTTTGTTTTCTCACACTTGTTGCATTAATAGTTCTAATTCAACATAAATGAAAAATATTATTGGAGTGTTGCATGTTGTATTTCGTGCATATAAACAGAGACGTGACTTGTTTATATCAGCCAATTCTGCATATTAGATGAAATAATTTTTTAGCTTGGTGTTTAAAACAAATTCATGTACTTTTACAACAAAAAGGCGAAGTTAGCATTGTGTCAAACGTAATCATAATCCAAAAAAAAAACCATATCCAAAATCGAGTGTAGGGCAACACGGACCTCCGACAACCGAGATAGTAATAACTTAAATCGATATTTTTAAATACTCACTTCCTTACTAAATTTTTGCATTTCGTCTTCCTTTACAGTAATAGTACATGTATATTAAAAGTTTCGACAAAATTCCTAAGGGTTTGTTTGTGGATTTTATATATATATATTTTATATATATATATATATATGACGTACGTCTAATTGAGTGCAGTAAGTGTGCCGAATTTAATAATGTGCGATATTGAATATGGGCCAAGTGGGAAAAGGGTGCCAAAAATATGGCCACGTCTGTGAATAATCCCTTTTTAAATGTGGTCAGATTCATGGAATTTTCATTCTGTGGATATCATCATCTTTCCATCTGATCAATATTTTTGTTATAGAAACTGTTAGATAGAAAAGGTAAATAAAATATAACAGTAATCAACCTCATAAATTGTATAAAGAATACAAAATTGGGAGTAGTGCATAAACAGACCCCTGGTAACACCAGAGGTGGGAAGAGATGCCTAGGAAGAATAAGTGTCCCGTATTGATCATTTACAATCGCTTTGAACTCTATGTCTTGATCATTAAGTATGGAAAGAACAGCTTAAATAGCAATGTCCAAGAAATATTTCAGAGAACATTCGACCTAACTCAAGCTATGGAAATTAGATCATTATAACGATTCACAGAAGTTGTGAAATGCGGACTTAAATAAAGGGATAGTGTCACTCATTTTGTCAACAAATTTTAAATGAATCAAAATGAGCCCAAATGACTCATACAGGGGATTTTCTGTTAAAAATAACAATTTCATGCATTTATCTGTATTTATTTCCAAATTTTAAACGTTTTTGATCTTAAAATTATGTCCCTCAAATTTTTGGCTTCCTGGACAAAAATTCAATTTACTATATATAAGGTCATTCCTATTGTAACTTTTAGGAACATACAGTCATTTCTAAGTTGCAAAATGGCATTCATATATCTTTATTATATTCGAAAAGAATATGATTTAGGGTGCGAAAAAAAAAAATTCACCAAAATGAGTGATACTATCCCTTTAAAGTGAGACTGTTGAAACTCCTGCAACATCAACCATTTTGTCAGTAGTCTACCTCGGTACAGAAATTGATCATACACAAAAAATGCTTTCCTAGAAGGAATTGAGCACCATATGCAGATGAAAATGGAATTCTTGGATATACAGAGGTCGCTAAAAATCCCTGTCTTTATACTCTGAGGTGTTGGATGTGAATCCCATCACAAACTGTGATAGTTAAAATTGTGATAGTTAAAATAGTAAATGTGATGCAAGTTCAAAACAAGACTTTGCATCATTCTTGTGACCTGCTGCGGTCAAATAAGAAGAATTTGATGTAGAACTTGATGTAATGAATATATTGTGAATAAGCACAATGTCATCAATATTTCCACATTCAGTAGATATTATATACATGTATCTCATTCGTCTGGTGCATACCATAGCTCTATCAAATGCCCATTGTATATGCATGTAGCAGTTCCCGTCCGGACTGCGCTGGAGATGATCCCCGTTTCTATTACC
This sequence comes from Ostrea lurida, assembly GCA_903981925.1. Classification (NCBI taxonomy): domain Eukaryota; kingdom Metazoa; phylum Mollusca; class Bivalvia; order Ostreida; family Ostreidae; genus Ostrea; species Ostrea lurida. The sequence goes on from CAJDSM010014958.1 coordinate 8,284, forward strand.
TAGTTTGCTTTCGTTTTTATTAATAAGTTACATGAACTAAAAAAAGCATAAAATTATTTTTAAAAATCTTTTCAACAATAATCATCTATTATAAAGTATGAATGATATTCCAACAAATGTCTTTATTAGTTTACGTATATGTACCAAACAAAAGCTCTGTATCAACTCTGTAGGAAAATTCCTCAGATATGCGATAAACTACCAGGAAATATTGTGTAGAGGCAATGCGAGAGAAAATCATTGCGTCCACTGACATAGTGCAAGTATGTACACACCATGAACAAATACTCTAAAATCATGATAAGAAATCTGTAAAGTAAACAAAGAGAAATGTGAACAAGGGACAATTTTAAATCCCTTCCGACAGACCCTATGCAGAGGGCCCAGCAACTCGATCAGCAGCAATAGAAGAACATATTCAACAGGACATTTCTCTTTTCTGATGCCATTCTAGGCGTGATGAATATGAAAATACTTTCCTTATTTACTCATCAAAGTGTCTCATAGGAAATACTATACTTTTCCCTCCAATATCCAAGAAAACACGTGCAAATTGAATTTAAAAGCATTATAATATTCCAATAACAAACATTTTGTTCACTAAATCTGAAGTAAAGCAAAAATCTGAAGTAAAGCAAAACAATATTAGTCCCAAGTCATTTATCGTTGGATGTTATATCAAAAAGTTGCAACCAAAACTTTTTTCAAGTATACGTCAATGGTGGAAGTTCCGTCAAAAAAATAGATACGCGGTAAAGTTTTGAAAGCTATATCATAATTTGATAAGAAAGAAAGAAAAAACTCGCAAAACCAAATTCACTAATTACAAGTTTAAAACAAATTTCTTTCATAGACATGAAGAAAAGTGTGTGTAACAGTATGATATTCATCGCACTAATTTTGTTTTTCTCGCGAAATAACACCTACAAGTAAGGCTGTAGGTAATGAATATGCTGTTTTCTTGTATTGGGGATCATCTAAAAATAATAGTAGAAATAGCGAATGAGACAGATAAAACTTCTATAGTTTAGTAGTTTGATATTTGCTTTATCCAGCGAGTAGAAATGGTATATTTATTTACAAAATTTGCTTGCCTAGATATTATGTAAACAGGATGTGGACAATAAATGCATTCATTTACTGGGAAGTCGAATCTCACTCTTGAGCAATGGCTTGTAAAACACGTAGGACGACAGTTCCTTCGTAATGGTCGAGATAATGTGACTGTGCAGAAACAACACATATCATAGCACATGTAGTATGCAAATGATCATTCTACGGCAGTTTATCATGCAAAGTACTCATAAATTTCGTAAAAAAGCAGTTTTTAGTTTTCGTTAAAGAATATCTTCGTGCACATGCATATCCATGTCTTGAATCGTACTTTATTAACGTTTTAATTTCTGTGACAAATGGTCAGTTTTATTCACTCCGTGAATAGCTACTGTGAAATGTCGGTGACAGACTGTTCATTTGTCAAAGAAATTTAAAACGTTAATAAAGTGGCATAATGTGTGTAAATACAAATTACATCATAAAAGGGGCGATAATTCCGTCATTCGTTTGTGAAAATATTGACATTTGAACAGATATTTTCCTATTTACTTGGATTTTTCGAAAAAGAAAACCGCAGCAGTAAACATTTCTAAGTGGTTTTTAATGAAATATTAACTTTATTTTTAAATCTATTTTCACCGTCCTTGACCTTTAAATAACAATTTCTTTTCTCGGATTTTAATACGATACATGTATAATCAATGTACATATTCTTTAATCCAACCCATTAATCCGTTCGGTGCACGTTTTGAGGCAGCAGAATTACAGAACTTGTGAATATTACTGGAGCTATTTGGTGTTAAGACGCTTCGTTAAGACAAAATGAAGATTTCATCTTTTATTTGTCATATGTTTCTGATTTTTGTAACATTCGAAACTCAAGTGTGGGGAGCAATGTTCTCCGACAGCTTTTCTCTTTACCAAGATCTGTTTAGGAATTACACACCGGATCTTCGCCCACAATTTAATCTATCAGAGGCAACTGAAGTAGGTGTGAATGCTTTTTTAATGTCTCTGAACGATCTAGATGAAGTGTCCGGTATGGTATCGTTAGTTGCAGGCGTTCTAATGTATTGGAAAGACTTTCGTCTTGCCTGGGATCCAAGTAAATATGGTGAACTGAAAAGTATAACTCTTCCAAAGAAAGCAGTTTGGGTTCCCAACATTTTTATGATAGATCCTGCCAGTAAAATGGAAGCGCTTGGTAATGATGATTTCGTTGTAAAGATCAACAGTGACGGCTCCGTGATATGGTCACCTGGTGGATTGATCCAATCTCTGTGCGGTGTTAATATGTATAAATTCCCGTTTGACACACAGGAATGTGCGTTAACTCTAGCATTGTGGGGATATAATGCATATGAGGCAGCGCTAGTTCCCTTCCGTAACATCACTGCGGTGGACACGTCATACTATAAGGAGAACGGTCAATGGGATTTGGAAGACGCTACTTTTTCACAGTATGATATTGAAAGGAGAGTCAGTGGAATGAAAATAAGTTTGAAGTTGAAGAGAAAGTCTCTCTATTTTGTCTTCAACATGTTAGTCCCCATTCTCCTTTTGTCCATTCTTAATCCTTTGGTTTTTGTTCTGCCTGTTGACAGTGGAGAACGCTTGTCTTATGCAATTACGATTTTCCTGTCGTTTGCTGTTTTCATGACGTTGCTTAGTGACAACATGCCAAAGTCATCGGAACCTATGTCTCTTGTGTCCTATCTTTTAATTGGGACGATGTGCATGAGTACAATCGCCATTCTTTTGACTATATTTACCTTGTGTCTTCATTTCAGCGAATCGGATTCTGGCCCTTCAAGGATTTTGTTATATCTTTTAAATTTTCTCCAGATTCGTTTTTTGTTTAGTTGCTGTGAAAAAACAAAGAAAGATTCTGAATCTATTCAGATGGTAGAAAATTTAAATAAAGTTGGGGATAAAGATTTTGTGAAGAAAAACGAAGAGCACACATTCAAGAGTTGGAAAACTTTGGCAAAAGGTTATGATAAAGTGTTAACATACTATTTTTACTTTTTTATTTTCTTTCAGTGGATTTTGTTTAGTATTTTACTCTTTATTTGATTTAAAAAAAAACCTGTTGCACGTATGATTAGTTTTACTTCTAGCTTGCAATGCAAAACTCTTGTACGTTTATGAAATTATGTATTTTTTGAAACTTCAGCTCTTTTGTGATACACTTGCGTTTCGTATGGATGGGAACAAACTGTATGCGACTATAGAATAACTGTCTAAAGAACAATAAATGTTATGAAAACATGACTTTTGTTTACTAGTATATTAGACGGTGTTTACTAGTATATTAGACGGATTGAATAATTTGTTATTTTTTGATATCGATATTCCATTATCATAAAATTTCGCTTTAACACGATCAATACCATAATATTCAACTGAATCGGTATCTCTAACTTTTGAATTAATTTTCATGAACAAATAAATTTTTCCGTAAAAGTTTGCATTGGTTTTCGTTTTTAAAAACCTGCAGTGTTTTAAACATATGTGCTTTGATTCTTCAGACCGGTCAGCAGAGGATGCTTACTCCTCCATGGCACCTGATCCTACCTTCGCTTTTGCCGGAGGTCCGTGTTGCTCTACACTCGATTTTGTATATATGTCTTTGGGACTATGATTACGTTTAGCACATTGTTTACTTCGCCAAATTATATACACGTAAAAGCAATCAAACTATTCTCACTTTTCTTGGGACCAGGTTAGTTAAAGTCATCACTCTGGACTAAAAACGGGAGCACAACAGTACATATACTTGAAATTGTTTCATGTAGTAAACTCTTTGATAACAAAAAAAAAAAAACAACCCACAACAGATTGACATATTTTAAAGTGTTCAATGTATTACGATCAGGGTGGTGTTATTTTTGTAAATTTTGCATTAAAAAAACCTGCTTGGGTTCATACACAATGGAATTGAAAATAGATCTTTTGATCCGCTTACGAATATAGCGATATACGTGAACGGATTAAAGGATCAAATTCTATTTAGATCGAATTATAAATTGAAGTTTGTAAGAAGAACATGTTGTGTTAAATATTGTAAAAGGGATTGTATTATCATGCAAAACGTCTGTTAATAAGCTACATAAACCCTTTTTGTTAAAAAACAAGAAATAGAATTAACCAATTCTGTAAATATTTTTTTAAAAAGTGGATTTTTATTAAATACATTAAGCTTCCAAAAAGTTTCAATTGCAAAGTTATCGACTTTTAATTATTTCTTAGTTGTGTGACTTTGACCTATTTTACTTTCATTTTTATCTAAAAAGAAGCATTTATCTTGAACCCCGGGAGGATTCGGGTTAGAATAGTCTCAGTACCCAATGACTGTCGTACGAGGCGACTAAATGGGACGGTTCTTTGGATGAGACTGCAAAAACCGAGACACTAAGTCACAGCAGGTGTGGCACGATAAAGATACCCCTGCTCAAAGGCCATAAGCGCCGAGCCCTTCACCGGCAACGGTGACGTTTCCATAGGAATGAAATATTCTTGGGAGGGACGTTAAACAGCATACAAGTAATCAATCTTGATTTCAGCTATTCAAAATTGTTCAATTTCCCTTACATTAAATACCATGATGTGTAAGCTTCACATGTGGTGTGTTGTTTCAGATTCGTTCATACCACAACTCTCCTCATCTAACGAAAAGGGGAGGAGGGCGGGGCCACAACTGGGGTTCTAAAGTTCATTGTACATTCTTATTAAGGACCACACAGGGACCTACAGCTAACTATAGCAAAATGGAGGCATATTCATGTGTATATTTTATCATGTACTCATACAAGGCCTTGCAGGGCTATACTAAGTGTTATATTTCAAGATTGCTTACCTATAGGAATATCCTTGAAAATCTTAAAAACTACAAGGGAAGAAATTGGTCAGTAAAGATAACCATGTAAATTATATTATTATAAACAACTTTTTGTATGATAAATTAACTCAGTTTTTATCATTTTGAGAGTAAAAGTCAATATTCCATTTCAAAGATAGAATATTATGAAAAAATAATTTGGACCAAAAAAAATAGTTCAGAGTGCATTAAATGTAGTGTTTTATCAGTGACCCCTGAGACTGGAGTGGGGTCAGAATTTGGGTTCATGGTTCAAAGTTCATTGGTAAATGTCTTTAGTATCTGGCCATAAGTAAGTCATCATTTCA